>OZ023316.1:53808931-54008931 GCA_964007375.1 Ophion obscuratus | reverse complement strand
GAGTCCTCTTCGATAAAAAAAAATACAGCGTATTTTTGTATTGAGCAATATTTGCCAGAAATAATTCATCGTGAAACATCGTCATAAAACATCGTGAAAGAAATTGATCAATGATGCATTTTAACGCCGACAAATGAGGTTTAATGCTATTGCAAAAAAGTTTCTTCAGGAGTGCTTCGTATCCGCGGTTTTTATTTTCATTCTGCAAGACGAAAAATGGAATTTCGATTTGTTTCCAAAGTGGTCAGTTTTTTCTGGCACATACTACTCATTATAAAAAAAGCCCTATATTTTTTTTTAGTTTGTTCGATAACGGAAGTGAGGAACCGCGGAGACCGAATCCTTGTTTGGCTTTGTTTGGGTTATCAAACAAGCTCAAACAAATCGAAAGACTCACACCCGTGGTACATTCCAGATAGTGCCGAAATGGTAAAAAATATTATTCTGACCTAAAATTTACGAAGGTTATCAAAAAAAAAAACTTTTTCTAAAAAAGTTGTCAGTTTTGACCTGACGAATTTTTTGATGAAAAAGAATGCATGATCTCATTTAATAAAAACATGTCGATCATCTTAACGTCGCTATTTTGAATTTTGGACCAAACAACTTTTTCTTTCTAACGTCCCCGTTCGAACCCTGAAAGTCTTATCATACTCAATACTTGATCGGAGCAGTATTTTTCGAGATAAATCAGGTGTAAGATTTAAATGGGACGCCATATATATATATATATATATATATATATATATATATATATATATATATATATATATATATGTATGTATGTATGTATGTGTATATACACACATATATATATATATATATATATATATATATATATATATATATATATATATATATATATATATATGTATGTATGTATATATATACGGATACGAATCGCAAGGAACGGCGATCCCGGAAAGAGAGAAAGAAGTCTCGCACCGAGTTTGGTCAGCGTAGCGCGGTGCATATCCTGTAAGCGAAACGAGCTTTTTCTGCTATCTACTCGCTAGAACAATTCGCCCGACCGACGCGATTCGCTGTAGCGAGCGGAGCAGAGCGAAAGAGCAGGGACCCGACATAAGCCAAAGCAACGTACGCACACACACCCACCCACACATACCCACACTCACACATATATTCATAAATGATGAAAAAAACAAAATTAATATACACTAGCTTTTGCTCTACACTGAGTACTTGCTAAAGACCTTCCTCCTAAACGCTGGTGTCGTCCGCCACTACCCTTCGAGATTGTGAGCGTTTTGTGAGGTTCTCCTTGTTGAACTTGGACGAAACAAACTGCAGAAAAATTCCGGTAGCCTTTACAACCACATGCCAAAGCTTCGGAAAAAAGCTTCAACCGTTTACACGTCACCTTGCAACAGGCAGGCAGACAAAAATTCCAACAATGATCGGAAGTATTAAAATCGTATCCTAACCCTACTTAATGTCATCCTGTAAGGAATTTACAAAAAGTCACGTTAAACTTTCCATACTTAAAATGCAACGGAAAATAATAGACTACGAAAATCACTGGAATGCTTTCACATTTTATCATCAGAGATTCGATACCCAAATTTGCAAAAAAGGCGTTGGGTAACGAGAAAAATAAAAAATGATAACAAAAAAGTCGTTTCAATTGAGCGATGCAAATTTCAACTCCATATTTCTGATGACGTTGGAGCTTGCATGGTTGGAACGTAACGAAAGTTCTCACATTTCATGTTCCAGATTTTTCTCATTATAGATGATTTTTTTTCTAGATTTGTATTGTACACCGGTACATAAATATCTCAAATAATGGTTGGGCGATTTTTGCAGGCAAAATTTGCCCAAAGAAATGGAAGGAATTCAGAAATATTTATTTTCATTGCATTCCAACGATGCGAACTTCAACCTCATGCGGAAAGACACCCTTAGACTCTATATTCCAAGTGTCACGTTAATTAAGATATGATTTTTTTTTCTTTTTCTTTTCAGTCACCCGAAATGTCGCCTTTTCTTCGTCATAACTTTTTTGTTTGTAGCACGAAATAACTTTCATCGTATTCTGCAATGTATGTTTATTATAAATAAATCATTATTTGATACAATTGGTTTCAATAAAATCACTCATGAACTTCCAAAGTCTCCAAAATGCCCCGTGCAGAAATTTTGGCAGGGATACAGCTGGATTCTGACTTGTATCCCGGGCTCCCAGTTGGGATCTAGTCCGATATCGGATCAGATTCGAAGACTAAATGTAAGATCCGTAAACTGGATTCCATTAGGGATCCAGAACCGGATCCTTTAATGACTCTAAATAGATTCCCCATGGAATCATTGAGGAATCTGGGAAGGATCACGGGTGAATACAGACTGAAATAAAATGTCAAAAATGGAATTATGACATGTTAAATTCATTATAAAAATAAATAACATTTATAAAGTTTTGGTGCATTAAACTATCAATAAAAAAAATTTGTCCAAAGATTGAAAATGGCAGATCGCGCTCATCGCGAGATTTTGATGTGAATTCAAAAAAATTCACATCAAAATCTGTGAATGCAAATGTATTGACAAGAAATTATAAATACAAAAACATTCACAAAATTAGTTGTGAATTTTTTCGTATTTAAGACAAATTAAAATCAAATTCTAAATGATTAGATTAAAATTTGCGCCAAAAGTGAGTTCGTACGTATTTTGAGAGAAAACATTGCCTCGAGGCAAAGACATTTTTGCACATAACTTTTTGTGCGAACATTTGTTTGCTTCAACACAATGTTTTCTCTCAAAATACGTTTACACTTGTGGTGTAAATTTTAATATAACTGTCGTGAATTCGATTTTTATTTTCTTCAACTTGAGGAAATTCACAACTCATTTTGTGATTTTTTTCATATTTATAATGTAATATTTGAAACTCACAACTTTTTTTGCAAAAATTTCTTCGCCTCGACGAAATGTTTTCTCTCGAAATACGTAAGAACTCACGGTTGGTGTAAATTTTAATCTAATCATTGTGAATTTGATTTTAATTTGTCTTAAATACGTGTTTATAACCACCGACATGTCGATGGGTATAAACAGAGACTTATTCCCCAAAACCGGTATCCCGGTTAGAATCCAACTTGCATCAGTATCGGAATATGTACGACGACGATGGCATAATTTTGAAAATTTTGGCATCACGTGTATTTTCGGTATTATTATGTAATTCCTATCTATAGATAGGAATTTTATAGATAGGAATCTATAGACAGAAATTCCTATCTATAGGAATTCCATAGTAATACAGAAAATACACGTGACGCCAAAATTTTCAAAATGATGCCATCGTCGTCGTACATATGCCGATACTGATGCAAGTTGGATTCTAACCGGGATACCGGTTTTGGGGAATCCATGACAAATTCTGATCGGGATTTGATCGGACATAGGGTATCCCGGTCAAAATTTCTGCACGGGGCGTAAATGTACGAAAAATGTCGACTTCTAAATGCATTATAAAAAATAACGAAAAGCTACTTTGAGCTTAACTTTATTTTTAAAATTTCTCTAGTTTATATTCTTTCCGACGGTATGCTATATGTCATAGAAATCATTCATTATGTGGTCAAAATAATTTTTTTTTATAATGCATTTAGGAGTTGAAATTTTTCATACATTTACACAAGCTGACTGGAAGCTCAAGGGTCACTTTCTTGAAACCAATTGTATTAAATAATGATTTATTCATAATAAATATACATTTCAGAATACGATGAAAGTTATTTCGTGCTATAACAATCACAAATAAAAAAGTTATGAAGATTTAAAGACAAAATTTCGGGTAATTAAAGAAAAAAAACGAAAAAAAAAGTATATCTCATATTACCTTGGCACGTAGGACATAGGGTCTAAGAATGAAAAAATTAGCAAATAACTTCCCCTATCCCCCAAAAAAATGTGTGGGACTATGCGCCAAACACCCTGTGTATATATATATATATATATATATATATATATATATATATATATATATATATATATATTTAAATTTATATAAATATATATTTATATTTATATATAAAAAAATATATATATATTTCATATATATATGAGTCAAGAAACGTAGCCCCCCTGAGGCAGCTTGGCCAAGTGCATTAGGCCAGTGCGAGATGCGCGCGGCACAAGTCCCGCGTTCCTCGCTCGAACACAGGCGAGAATCTTACTTTTGTGATCGTCGAAACGTTACGCAGGAGAGAAGAAAACCACGCGGTCTCGTACTACGGCTTGCTCCGTTCGGGGACCAAATCGCGATCAAGGGCTTAACGGTAATTCGCGAACGTGGAGAGATCCAAGTGGTACCAGGCTCATGTATACGTGATCGATTCACCCGGACACGATTCACTGTACCTGCCGGCTGGCTGTTATATTTTTGCTCGGGCAATTTTTGAAACTTGGAGCGGCAGACGATCTTGAGAATTTGGATGGCATCGAGACGCTGGGGCATCTGTTGATATTCATTTTATTTATACAGTAGCGGTTAAAAGCTTAAGATCATTTTGGATATTTGCGACATTGTATGTTCGTAAAATAAGAAATAAAATGATGTGTATAATTCTAATATAATTTTGAAATTATCCAAAATGATCGAAATTTTTTACTGGTACTATATATATATATATATATATATATATATATATATATATATATATATATATATATATATATAGTACCAGTAAAAAATTTCGATCATTTTGGATAATTTCATATATATATATATATATATATATATATATATATATATATATATATATATATATATATATATATATATATATATATATATATATATATATATATATACAGTACCAGTAAAAAATTTCGATCATTTTGGATAATTTCAAAATTATATTAGAATTATACACATCATTTTATTTCTTATTTTACGAACATACAATGTCGCAAATATCCAAAATGATCTTAAGCTTTTAACCGCTACTGTATGAATAAAATGAATATCAACAGATGCCCCAGCGTCTCGATGCCATCCAAATTCTCAAGATCGTCTGCCGCTCCAAGTTTCAAAAATTGCCCGAGCAAAAATATAACAGCCAGCCGGCAGGTACATATATATATATATATATATATATATATATATATATATATATATATATATATATATATATATATATACACACACACACACACATATAAATGAAGAGCCCATAACATTCGATGGAATTGAACAAATTCTTTTCACCTTCTCATTTTTATTATTATCCAAAATTGTATTTTGCAGTTTTAGGTTATAGATAACTAAACAACAATCCTGAAAAATGTTTTCGTGTTTTTCGTAGCTCAAATCTGCCAATGAAAATTTAGGAAAATAAAAAAAAAATCATTTTCGTTGCAACGATTCAAACTTCAACGTGATAAATATTTATCATGCTGACGATCAGCACATCTGCTTATTTCAAAGGCGATTCTTAATCTCTTTTCAAAACCTCTCGTTGATTTCATGGACTCATCCTCCAATCCTCGAAGTTCAACGTCTTCAAGATCACACTTCCTATTATAAATATATATGACGAGGATTTTATAGCTTTTGAGAATTCACCGTTACATCCCTCTTTCGAAGTCCGAATCTTCCTCGACGAATTAATCGATGATTAGGATGAATTCAGATGACGTCGCATCGAGGACTCGCGTGTCGGAAAAATGACGAGCGAAGAGCTGAGCTTGAAGAATGGCGCCGTTTCCGAAGCCGGAGTGTTTCACGCTGGATAATATTAACGGCATCGCGCTCTCAAGTTACGCTCGATGAGAGAGACAGGCAAGGGTCGGGGGAGGTGGAGGTGGAGGGGGGAGATTCTTTGGGAATGGATGCTCGAGGATACAATACGTGTACGTAGGACGTAGGTATATATACGTTTGCGGTACGAAGCGCGGCAGCCGGGAGAAGCGCACGGTCTCATCGCCTCCATAATCCGTGTACATACACGTAGGAGTAACGGGGAGCCGTATAGGCTCTCACCCTGTGCTCGCGGCAATTAGCTCAGCGGCTCGCAGGAAGTACACGGACGAACGAGTATTCCGCGAGGGTAATGAGCGCCAGAGCGGTCTTGCTGTTCGTTGCACTGTGCCGGTAGTTCTGGAGAGAGAAAGAGAGAGAGAGAGAGAGAGAAATAGAAAGGGTGGGAAGGTATAGAATAACCGCAGCAAAGGTAGAGTAAGAGATCAGCTTTTATATATGTATAAAATGTATGTATGTATGTGTATATATATATATACATATATATTTGAGGTATTCCACGTCAATCCGGTGGACTTTTTCCCTGACCCCCGCCAATACAATTAATTTTTTTCATCTAATTCCATGGACTCTAAAAGACACCCAGCATTTTTTTAGATTTTCTAAAGAATCCTTAGTCAAAAAAAAATGTTCTCGAAAAAAAACGCCCGGATTTGAAAATCTGAAAAAATACCCAAAAATGCGTGATTATATGTAAAAATTTTCCAGCTATCACTCGCAGTGGAGGTATGATTTTTTCTGTGCTTTCTGAGCGAGTATCGTTAAAAAAAATCCGAAAAATTGACTGCTAACTGTTCGCGGTCCATGATTGTGATTTGATTATTCAAAAAATGGTCACCAAAATTCATTGTGGGTATCAAAATATTTAAGTATCCGAATAAAGTAAGCGGTTCTTGAATTTTTCGGTTTTTTTAAAACGTTATTCGCTCACAAAGCACGGGAAAAAATCATACTTCCACTGCGGGTGGTAGTTCGAAAATGTTTACGTATGATCACGCGTTGTTGGCAATTTTTTTCAGATTTTTAAAAAGGGGCGTTTTTTCGGAGATTTTTTTTCTTTGATTAAGGGTTGTTTCGAAAAATGTAACAAAAAAATCAGGGTGTCTTTTAGAGTTGATGGAATCAGATTATTAAAAAATAATCGAATTGGCGGTCAGGGAAAAAGGCCACCGGATTCACCTGGAATACCCCATATATATATGCAGGGTGGACCATTTAACGTGACCACCCCAAATATCTGCGTTGCCTTTAGAGTGACGAAAAAATGTCAGGAAGTAATTCGATTGATTTCGCAGGGTTGATACAGTGGTGAAAAAAAAATCATTTTTATCAAGGTCATCGTTTTTGCGTTCTCAAAGTCATCAATGGTTTTTTAAATGGGAACATTTGGGCCATAAGCAATGAGGAGGCTCCTCGAAATCACCTTTTCCCATATATACGTAAATAATTACACGTATACAGTGCATTAACCGGAGTACTCTCACACCGAGAAAGAACCGAAGACCGGTACTATACTTATTATACCTTTGCCTCGAAACCGTTTGAAAACACGAACTGCCACGCCATTTTCCGACACCAGCAGACTCTACATTCCCGTTTTCTTACCGGACAAAATTCCCCTCAACTTTCTTGTCTTTCATAAAAATAATAATCCAAATTGTTT
This sequence comes from Ophion obscuratus, assembly GCA_964007375.1. Classification (NCBI taxonomy): domain Eukaryota; kingdom Metazoa; phylum Arthropoda; class Insecta; order Hymenoptera; family Ichneumonidae; genus Ophion; species Ophion obscuratus. The sequence goes on along the minus strand of OZ023316.1, from coordinate 54,001,480 downwards.
ACTAATCTTGAGGCTTCTATCAAACGTTTGTACGATCATGAAGTTTGTGCCGTCGAAACGCAACTAGATTGACCAGAATGTTGTAGGAATCAGTATTGCAAGACATCTTGAAGATTAAGACTGCTCATCACGAAAAGATTGGAAGAAACAGTGTGATCAACTATATTTTACTGATTTTATTTTTTTATCATTGATTTTCGAAAGTTTCTCGATACATTATCGATCAGAGTTAAGTGGTTAGGCCACTCTGGATATTTTTTCGGCCTCCAGAGTGGCCTAAGGCCTTAAATCCCTAATTCGAATGAAAATGAAAATCAAAGAAAACTCGTTGTACCCTTGAATGAGGCTGAGACCCAAACAAATTCGAAGCCAGCAAGAGTAATCGAATTTCTCGAGTGGCCTTCTTCTACCGTACAAACGCGAGATGTCATTGGTATGGGCGCGGACACGGAGCTTCGTTTGGTGAAAAAGTAATTTAATTCCGGGCAGGCATGAAAATTACAGTCTCCGCGGGATTCAATATCATACCGAGTTTTGTGGAATACGTGGATTTGCGCGAATCGACAGCGACAGGATCGCGAAGGAGGCAAGTAGAGCGAGCAGAATGGACACACGAGCGTGGTATATAGTCGTCGCGACCGGATACCATAAACACACGGGATGCAAAGTGCGAATAGCTGAGAGCAGCGAGTCTCCGAGCTGCTAACAGTAATCCGGCTTTGCCAGTTCCCTCCGTTCGTTCTCACTTCGTCCCGGTCTACACCTATGCACGTAGCGTGTGCACGTTCCTTTACACTTGCACGGGGCCGCGAGACCTGGTAAACGTGCTCGTATAGGAGAGCAAGTTCTCGATGAAGTTGACGAACGAACGATTGGGTTATCCAGGATTTGCCGCGACAGGCAGTCCGGTATTGCCGAAAGCTTCCACATCCTGTGTGAGATCGCACACATCCGAGCCAGGATGTTCGGCCAGGAATCCGTCGAATTAGGACGGACAGCCAACAACCAATTGTCACGGGAGGCCCATCCGGGAAGTGTCATCACGAGTGATCCAAATATCCCTAGGCCAGAGAGGATCCTCAGGATCGAGCATTGTACTCATCCGACTTGTTCGCGACAGATCTGTTTGTCGGCTTGGAAAATACGCGGATGTCCTCGGATGCATCCATTTTGCAGTTACGTAAAGCCCCAGTCAACAGGACGGCTCATATCGTCGAGTTGAGGCAAATGCCAAATTACCGTGACGTTTGCTCTGCATGCATAAGCTCGAAGATCTTTGATACGCGTCGTGCAGAAGCCTTGATTCGTTGTAGAGATTATTCATCACCGTCACCCCAGCTCCCATTCACGATAGAGTCTCACGTAGATTGAGAACGCAAGACGAGGACACCGAGTGAAGAGGGAGCGAGACTATGGTGAGCAATCAATTTCCCTGGGCAAGAATAATTGAAACGGTTCTGTCTTCTCATTCGCCCGTGGAATAACCGATACTACGTGATACCCGTCCTATTGCCATGTTCATCAACCTTCGCAACCTCTTTCGCTCATTCCCGTATTGGTCTGACATACGTATTGCTCGGGCTAAACCGCAATATCCTTCAAGTTCTCCCCCTCCCTCGCACGAAGTCGACACACTGATGTCAAAGTTATCAACGCAAAGGCCTTGTCGCTTAGTAAACTGGGAACTTGCAAACTTCCATATGATGTTGTACTTGGACCAGGAATGGAAGTAAACAGGATTACCCGATACACAAGGACGTTCCTGTCCAATATCCCGTTGAGAGGCCGAACAGTCATCAGAAGAATTCATTATCAAGTGATGATATTCAAACTGAAGGCTGCAGGTGTCGTCAATGATGTGCAATCTGCGTCCTTGTCAAGATAGTGTGGATATTGGAATGTTGGTGGCATCGTTATTAAAGTGGTGTGGGCTATGGGTGTAACCAATGATCTGGAATATCCATTCTTCTTGTCAAGATGGTGAGACTTGTATGTTACCATCATCGAGGTATCCAGATCAAAGCATGATCAAAGGCTGCAGAGGCTCGGCGTGTAGCCAGTGATTTGGAATCTCCATTCTTGTTGCCGAGATATTATAAATATTGTAATCATAGAAGCATCGCAGTCAAAAGACAGCTGAAGGCAGCAGATGTGATCGATGATCTCCGTCCGTCTTGTTGGGACACTTTGTACATTGGAGTCACGGAGGCATCATGATCAAAGTAGGATCAAAGGCTGCAGAAGTGATCAATGATCTGGACTCTGCGTCCATCTCGTTGAGATACTTTATACATTGAAATCATAGAGGCATCGTGATCAAAGTAGGATCAAAAGTTGCATATATGACCGATGATCTAGCCTCTTCATCCTTGCCTTCAGGCAAGTGTGGACATCGAAATTTCAATTCGAGTCTAAGTCCAATCAACCAAGAAGTTCCGGGATCAAACGTAGCCATTTTTGCAATCTGCAGTTTGGATTCCGGTGGAGCATCAGCAATGCTCGCGACCGTGTCACTGATAGCCTCCAATCATCAGCCTCCACAGACCGAACCAAATTGCAAATGATCCAAATCGAACCTGATAGTCGCCGGATTATTAATCTATCGAAGTAATTCAACCCCGACACATCAACGGATCAGCCTATCGATGCACTTGCACTTGCAACAGTACGGGGATAGATCGAGACTTGCGGAACCGCTCTTCCATCGCCCGTCGACATATTTCATTATTCCTGTTTCTCGTTTTTGCGCATTGCGGCGTCTCTTCATCGACGAACATTGGATCTTGCCGCCGTCCGCGGGAAGGTTGCTACACGCGACATGCAACAGTGGGTTACATTGGTGCGGACTTGAATAAGAAAATGTACAGAAATCGCGCCGGTTGATCGTCCAAGTAGGGGCGACGTGATGCTGAGAGGAAGAAGAAGAAGAGGAAGAATAAGAAGAAGACGAAGAGCACTAATACGAAACGATCCAAGGAAGAAAACCCGACGCGATGCTTCGGCGAGCGTTCACGTGGACCGATTCAAAGCGACAGCTCTCATTGTTTACCCCGAGAACTCGACGTATCCGCTGATTCTAGCTGGCTTCTCCTGATTTTCTCGTTCTCCGTTCCTGGCTATAACGTGGGGAGTCGGGGAATCAGGCGCGGCATGCACACGAACCGCGTATGTATCGCTGGCAAAACGATCCGAACGGGGGATAGCGGTGAAGCTGAAATTCCATGTCGCGTTTAACGTCCACCTTTCCTCTTTATCATCTACGTGGATGCTGACGTTGACCTCCCGGCCGCAAGGAGGTCTCGCGGTTGATTCACGCGGATCCATTCGCCAGGATTCACCATCCACATGTAGATTCTATCGGCTTTTTCTCGGTCTTCGTGTGTCTCGAGGGTGGCATCGCCGAACTGCCGGACTGTTCAACCGATGATGACTAGAGATCCACGAGCGCTCGAAATCAAAGCTTGCCACGTTCAACATTCATGCCGGGGGTTTGCTCACGAACGGGCAAAGTGATAACACAATGAGTAACGAGTAACAGCATCCCCAGGGCGCGAGATGCATGGAGATGAGTTTTCCTCATCCTAATGCTCTCGCGCATCGACTACAATGGCGTTTACCGATGGAGTTGGAATGACGAAGGCGAAGTTGGAAAAATTCGTTCGGGAATGATACACTTCGTTCAACCTTTCCGCCACCCCCTCCCACGCTGCAGACGTAAATTTATAATGAAACGTGCAGGACACAATAGCACGGAGGAGGATACCGAATCCGGTATGACGCGAGGGATGAGCGACAAGAACATTGAGCGAGAGGAAATGAAAGAGGATAGCCAACGAAGCGATTTATCACGAACGCGATGTGATCAGGCTCGCCTACAGCGTTGGACGTTAATAACGCTTCGCGGATCACTGAAAGTCCCTATCTTCATAGTTTCTTTGCTTCTTCTTCGTCTTCTGCGTCTAAGCTTCGCGTTCTCCATTTCTCTTCTTCACCCATCTAGCAGCCGAGTCTATATTCTCCTTTACTATTTTGCCTACAGCCCGCTGCTCTTGTGTATAACGTTATAGGTGTATCGGATGCACCGATGCATCGGGCTTGCTTTCCTGTGCCGGTGTACCTGCTTGCACGATCCTCGCGTTCTTGCCTCAACCCCTCCCCTCCCTCCTACTCCTCTCACCCTCTTGCCCGGTGCATACCTAATAAAGCGAACGCGCGGCAACTCCTTCGTCCAGGCGCCCCTGCCCGACCTGCCCGATACTTCTCCTTTTACTCCATTTCTTTCAATCAACTATGCGTGCCCCGAGCACAAAAAAGGTTCTACGCTGTATAACCACCCGGGAGGAGCACGCGGCCTTACGAATGAAAACCCGCAAGGTCGATCGCCCCGTGACTCGGTAACGAGACTTGACGTCTGTCCATAATGCAAGCCGTGAAAGGCGGAGGAGCGCATACACCTTGCATGTTCTTGCAAACTCCATTATAATCCGTTTATTCAAACGTGCGATAAGGGCACCTTATCTGTGCGATAATGAATCTGGTGCATCGCTCGCCCTGCCATGTTTCCTTGTATGCTTTAAGCATTTGGAAACGCTGCTGCCTCAGTGAATGCCAATTAGTTTCTGTAGTTTATTCGTATTTTTAAGTGAATTGATCATCTACATATGAAGCTTCTTCGCTGAAGTGCGGTCAGGTGCGAGATGATCGTGGGATCATGACGTGGTCATCAATGCTCCACCATGAGATCGCGTTCTGGTCCTCAATAATCGTTTCCTGGTCATCAATGCTTAATAAGATCGCGGTCTGGTTATCAATTATCATTTCCTGAGATTCAGTGATCAATCAAATCATGGCCTGGCTATCAATGCCCAATTAAATCATATCCTGGCCCTGAATTATAATTTCCTGGTCATCAATGCATAATGACATAAAGTCTTGGTCCTCAATGATCATTAGCTGAACCTCAATAAACAATCAAATCATGCCCTGGCTATCAATGATCAATTAAGTCATATCCTAGTCCTGAATTATCATTTCCTGGTCACCAATGTACAATGAGATCCAGTCCTGGTCCGCAGCGATCAATCAAATAGTCCAATGGTCATCAATGTTCAATTGAATCATATCCTAGTCCCGAAGTATCATTCCCTGGTCACCTATGCACAATGAGATCAAGTCCTGGTCCTCAATGATCATTTGCTGAACCTCAGTGACCAATCAAATCATGCTCTGGCCATCAACGATAGCCAGTCCTGGTCACAAATTCTCAATGAGATCATGCCCTAGTCATCAATGATCAATCAGACCATGTCCCAATCCTCGTCCGACCCAACCCGCGGTCTTTCGAACAAACCCAAACGACCCAACTTCTCCACCGCGATTACCAGTTATCATCGCACGTGTTACGAACTCGCCCTAATTTCATTGCAATTAGTTGGGCGCATCTACCTCGTTCGTGCCAACTGTCCCCGGTTACTTCTGCAGTTTGTCAGCCACCGTCTATTCGTTCCGCGCATACCAATGTGCGGTCCTCCCGTACGGAAATAGATGTACGATGGGTGCACGGCATAACTCTTGAACGCAACTGCCCGCGGTACATCACAGCAAATAGTAGTAATGCTCGATCGTGCTGGTATACTTTTGATGCATATTGCATCAATCTCTTCTTCTCCGACGTTGAGTCTTATCGCGAAGTCAGTTGTGGATCTTGCATACCAGTATCGATACGGTTCGCGACGGCAGGAGCAAGGGATGGGTATGTCGAAGCAAAGGAAGCACATGTGGAATGTGTTCACAGCCAACAATGTACTGCCTCTTGTTTGCGCTCTTATCGAACATGTGTGTGTCTCTCGCTCTCTTTCTAGGGACAATGTCCCAGGAAACCTCTCTCTTTCTAGACCCACACACAGAGGGATAGAGCGAGGGAAAGGGACGTTGTCGTATGCTTTCAGCAAACTGTATTAAGGCCGCAGGTAGATTTCTTCCTTTCTTTAACCGCTACCATTTATCTGCACCATGGATACAGTCCACCCTCGAGGATTGTGTATCTGTCGGTTTAATCTCCCTCTCTTCTTTCTCCCGCTCTCCTCCTTCGTCTCGTATACAGAGAACGGACTCCAGTTGGACTCTGCTCGTATCTGAGGTACAGCCAAGTGTGGCCGTATGCAGAGACTAGGACGGCGCATAGGAATCTTGCAGGCGGGCATCCAGCGATTCACCAGGCGTCCCGCGAGCTTGTAGCATACCAGTGCACACCGAGAGTAAAGACCCCCCCCCCCCCCCCCCCCCGATCGGTGCAGTGCCTGGTGCCTAGAACGAAAGGCGCTATGTGTAGCAATCTTGGCGATTGCCGTATTGGCCATACCCCGTGTGCCATACAACTGCCGGGTTCGACGCTCGACGGATCCCTCAAGGGATAAAGGCACGAGATACACTCGCGGATATACCGTACCGGGTATCCGCGCTGAGAGCTCGGAAACACCGGCCACCAAGGCTCGAGATATCGCAGCGAACTGGCCTCGATCAAACTTCTTTGTGATCATTACTCCTCGCTATATCCCACTCTATTCGTGCCCCCAAGCGGATAACTCAAGTACGCAATGATTTTGGAATTATATCCTAATGCGACAAGCCACGGTCTCGAGAAAATTGAACACAGACTAACCGTAGAGAGTACATTTTGTGCAATTTTATTCCTTTTATTCTACGCTCTCTTTTGCCCGGCACGCGGAACTTCACTTTTCAAAGTTCCTGACGGAACCTCTTCCGTGATGCATGAGGGTGCAGGAAAACTGGAAAGCCAGTGCTTCGACAGGCTCCCTCAACAAAGTTCCAGTTGTGCCACCTTCGGAAACTCAGTAACGCCAGTTGGTGACGCGCAAGCCAGCTGCTGAGCGGTCACCCATCCAAGTATTGATCGGAGCGAATGCAGCTCGATATGTAAGATCGCCGACCACACCAACCACCACCGTCGTTGGAAAAAAAAGGAATCCTTCACAGTTGGACCCAAGTTTGCTACTATCTGGGAATGATACCGGATGCTTGTCCAATGGCAACCAAGATCCGCAAATTAAACTTTCCGGATCAATTCCCCAAGTTCAGCTCTTCGGGGAGACATTCGTACGTACATATGTGTACACATATACGTGTATATATACGCGAAACAATGTCCAGACGTTCGATTCCATAATACAGCTCGCATACATACCAATCAACGGTAGCAGAAAAGGAAGAGTAGAAATTGGTGCAAAATGAAATTGCTGATGTTCCCATGAATCCGGACGTGAAATTATGAGAGTTGGAGAGGCGTTTTCATTCCCAGTTCGAAACGAAACGAGGAACAAACCAACGAATGAACTCAGCGAACGGATGAGAAGGGGGGGGGGCAGAAGAGGAAACGAAACTCGCCATGAGACTCGAATCCAATGTTACCAGCTATAGAAACCGACTATCGAGTTCCAGTCTCGCTCTCAACGAGTTGGCAAACTGTTCCCTCACGCGAGTTAGTCAGCAGGATCACATCGGGGGTGAAACTCACTTCTACGCCGACCTCACTCTACCTTCAACGCTCCTCTTACTCTCCTCGTACAGGCGAATCAACGCTCTCATCGAGCCCGGCGTATAACTACTCGAAAAGAAATTTGAGCATCGAATTTTTCCGGCCTCCGACTAACTTTTATGACTGCTAGCTCGTGAGCGCTGATACATATGCTGGCCTCAATTTTTTGTCGGCAGCCCTCTTTCAGTTGCTATCCTTTGAACCGCTTCCTCGTGGGCATGAAACAGTTAATGGTTAAGAGGAAAAGCCAGTTTTCACATCTTCGCGGTTATCGTGGAACCGCGGAGGAACTCTAGACTACGTTTTTTAAATATTTTTTTCTAGATAGGAATATAATTGAATTATTCGAAGGTTTTGTCTATTTGAGAAGTGATTTTTATTTCTTTTTATCAATTGCTGAACGAGTGAAGAATCGTGCTTTGAAGTACTTTTTTTGTGGTTTTTCGAAAATGAGTCGAAAGAATTCGATTGTTTTAATTTGAAAATGTTTAGAACGACCGTAGATTTTATAGGTTTTTTTTTTCAATGTGCAATTTATTTGGAATAGCTTATAGTCGGCAGTTTAATAAATACTTGTGTAGTTTTTGGCAAATGATCATTGGTGTGGTAGATAATCTTCTAGTTTAGTGAATAATCGTATAATTTAGTAATTGATCTTGTAGTTTCGTAAATTGTCGTTTAGTATGGTAAATGATTGTGCAGTTTAGTGAAGAATCTTGTAGGTCAATAATAAGAATGTAGGTTAGTAAATAATCGTGTGGTTTGGTAAACCACACGAACAATTGATGAACAATCGTGTCATTTCGTAAATAATGGTATAGTTCGGCCAATAATCATATGGTTTGATAAATAATCGTGGAATTTGGTAAATCATCGTGTAGTTTGAAGAATAATTATGTCATTTGGTAAGTAATCGTGTAGTCATCATCTGTTAGTGAATAATCGGATAGTTTGGTAAATACTCTAGTAGTCTGGTAAAAAATCATGTATTAGTTTGGTCAATAATCGTGTAGTTTGGTGAATAATTATGTAATTTGGTGAATAATCGTGTAGCTTGATAAATAATTGTGAAGTCTGGTAAATAATCGTACAGTTAGGTCAATAATCGTGTATTTCGGCAAATAATAGTGTACTTTGTTATTAAGCTATTTCGAGACCGATATGTTCGTAATTGCAACTATTTGATAGCGTCATTATTTATCCGAGATTTCCCCTGCGATTGCTGGCACGAATGTTTGGTGTTCTGGTGTGCCTCGATCGATTGATCCCCGGTTGTATTCACGTATAACTTTATTCGCTACTTTGATCTTTTCTACTGTCCGACATCGTTTATAATACGCTATAGTTACAAACGTAAATCGGTTGTTTCGCGGCGCACAGAACGCAGCAGTTTCCTCTTCACCTTTCTCGAAATGGAAAATGTGATTTTCCTCATCGCTCCCGTGGGGACTGGAGGTAACATAAAGGAGCTAGCAATCGGAACGGGGCACAGTTGTGTACGCGGGAGAGTCACAGATTGGACTTGAATCGATTTTCTTGTGGTGGTACGACGGAAGCGATTTGCTCCTACATTACGTACATTCGCCGACACGTATATATTTCGCTTTTCCACGATGCACTTTGCCTCGAAGCCCAGTTTCGTTCTCTCATTTCAATCTAAAACGACAATTCGTGCACGCTTTTCAACGAACCCCCTTCGTACACGATCATTCGTGTCAATAAACGGTAAATCGGCGCTGATCGATTTGCACGAACGAGAAAATAAAAAGCACCTCCCGCATGTCAAATAAATGTACGGAGCTGGAAAATACTTCGAGGCTACGATCAAAAGTGAAATCGATTAGAGCTCTAATTTCATCGAACGATTCTCAATCTCAAGGAGAAACTCGCATGATCACGAGTTAATTTAATCTCAAGGAGAAACTCGCATGATCACATGATAATTTTTTTCTTCGAAGAAAAATTAAATACCTTAATGTGAATTTTAAATACCTGGATTAGTTTGATTCGATGCCAAAGTCCTTCTTGATGACCATCCGAATAAATTACATTCCTCATGTTTTGTCACGTGACATCAACATGCAAAAAAACTTGACTGGCATTGCAAGTCACTCGAGATTTTACTGCAAGATCACCCTTTGCGGGAAATAAATCATAGGCCAATCAACATTGAAGAGTTTTGATGTCTTCGATCATCATCAGTCACCAATCGTTGCATTTTGATGTACCGGATTCTTTATTGTTTTCTCGACTTACCTGCAACAAAATAAAAAGAAAAGTGCATTTTACGTGATATTCGAAAGGGTAGAAATGCCCATATTCCCTTAAAATAGCAGTCACGAGCTTTGGGATCAATCAGTTGGACATTAGAAACGTTAGATTTGGAGTTCTACCGGGCGCACAAGAAGCGTTTTTGCCATATCGTGGACCTTGGCTTAGAAATACCTTACGCCCCATGCTCCAAGCTAATCTTACGAAAGGGATCGATTAAAAATGGATATCGAGCTGGTGCGATCTCTCACGAAACCTACAGCATCGTTAATTGCCCTTAAGCCAAAGCTGGCATTTTTTGCTACGCCTTCACCTTTCCACCTTGCCTTCTTATCCTTGAATATTCTGGGAGGTTATATTTTCGTTCAGGGCCCCGAATTAACATTAATTCTAGGGTCCCGGTTCTCGTCGATGCTTGATGTATAGACCTGCACAGCTTATACCCACCTAGCAGGCATGCTATAATTATCATGCAGCATGTCCGCGGGCCCTCTGCTTATTTTCCCTATTAAACTTTGTTTTCGTAGACCCTCGGAATATTGGCTGCAAAAATGTCATGGTTGAATTCAAGCAAGGATAGGAAAGAAGGGACTATCGCGTAAATTAAGATATGGATAGCGCAAGTCAATGGTAATGATTCAAAACTTGGGTGATCATCTCCCATTGACGAGCACAGTTAGTCCTTGACAAAGTTTCAACATCCTTCAACTTCTATCGTTGACTTATTGCGATAAAAAGGTACCATTTCGCGCCTAAAACGCTCTCAAGGCGAGCCCTCCAGGCGGTATATCTTACCAACGCTCAAACCGTCTGCACGAAGCACCCCAACAATGTAATAGCACCCCAGTCATCTTAATTACTTGTTTCGTAGGCCGATTGCCCAGGGGTGGAGAACGCGAGAAATTATAGTACACGATGGATGAGTGATGGTAGGAGGAACGAGACGGCTCATTGTCGACGCGGCTCAAGGTTGCAAAGGTTGAGGAAGCTTAGCCAAAAGAACGATTCAACATCTACATGTAGATTTCACTACTGCAAGGCAGTGACCCAGATGGACCGTTTCAAATGCCACATCCATGGTATACCCTACAGTTGGCGCTGCTTTAGGCAATGGTGTCTGAAGATGGACTGAAAAAGCCCAATGATCAATTCAGGCTCCATATGTGTGAGGCACATAGGTCATTATGTATCATAGATGTCGCAGGAATATCTTACACTGCCACAATAACACAGATGGACCTTCCCAAACACTATCCATGATACATCCTAGCACTGATGCTGGCCTAGGCACTGTCTGAAAACAGCCCTATGATAACTAGCTCAGGGTCTGTGTGTGGGCCATAACCCACCATGTATCATAGATGTTGCAGGAGTATCCTACATTGGTACAGTATCCATTGTTACATGATCATCTCCAACGTAAATGCCAATGCGCACTATTCACATTTCATTGGGTCTGCCCAGCTAACATCTTACGAGTACAGCAGTCAGCCGAAGCTATATCATCCCCTTTCTCGAGGTCCTCAAGACATTTGTGCATCACAAAGTGCAGTTATCCAACTCGGTATATCATCAGGAATCCACGATACTGTTTCTTCCGGAAGTTGTTCGGGCACAGTTTGCGTCTATGTTACGCCCCCAATATCGATGACTAAAACAGCCCAAATATGGTAACCTAGAATTTAACCTGGATGTTCTCCATATGAAGCATCTCATCCCAAGGATCCTGCATTACAAAAGAACCTGCTAACTGCAATGCAACCTCGCCAACAACTCGTGCAACCTCATTATTAAGCTTTGGCTGGCTGTAAATCGTTAAGCGGCTAGGCCGATACTCGAATGCGGGTCTACTTAGCCGTGCATTGACTTTAGTGCCGACAGATCAGCGGAAAGCAGTGTTACTAAGTTTTTAATGGCGACACCACTGAAACTCAGTCCAAGCATATCCGCCTTTACGAAAAGCGGTTTTTCGCAGTTTCCCTGCGCCCTTCTGTACATCCGATGCATTAGGAAAAAAATGTCGTCAGCTGTCTCCTATTTAGCTCTGGTACAGATATGTCACAATATATGATGCTCAAGAGCAATCTGTCCTCAGTGATGCAGTCCTTAACGGTCGCAAGAGCATCGGCAATTTACAGTCTTCTTTTTAAACGTAGAACCCGTGGTTGTTTCATTGCGAGAGGCTTGCTGATGATGCATAATCTTTATCGCGTCATCAACAATATCTGTGCAACGTATATGCAGCATGGGCACGGTTGCCAAAAAAGTGAGCAAGGTGGCAGTGCCCGCAACGTCATTAAATCTCAGCGTTGACCTGTAACGAAAAAGCAAGGGAAAACTACAAAGTAAAAAGAATCGGTTGAAGAGAAAAAAAAAGGAAAAGTGGACAACAACGAAGCCGGTAACAGCGGCCTCGGTGGAGAGCGGCATTTCCGTGCACGTGACGCTCCAGCCGGGCGGTCTCCGCAACGCTGCGGCAAATTCGCGAGCGGTTACCGTGGCCAATAAAGTTTAGCCTGCCGCAAACGGCCTCTACTCTATTGCATCCCTATACATGTATATGAATAGTCTTGTCGCATATACACGTATATTTATTGCCCGCTCTTTCTCACCCTTCTCTCCACCGTCAGGATTGCACGTTCCAGCGAATTTGACGGAAATACGCGACAGATATGCCGGGCGGGACCACAGCGGAAACGACTCCGTGATCCTTGCGCGGGCCTTGATATTCCAAGCCCCCAGCATCGTCTAGCCGTCAGATTGGCAAAGTGATTGATTCACTGTAGACTCCAAACGCACACCAGACGGCCCCCTCTTGTTTCGTCGCACATTGAGTTGTCGCTCGGCTTTTACAGATGGTCACTCGTAATGACGAATATCTGGATGGCTGGATAGTGCTAGGGAGATGGACAGCAAGGGGAGGAATTTGCGCAACCGGAGGTATTTCGCGGTCCTGAAGGACTTGACGCCTATACTCCGTATTATTAGCTGACGGTTCTCCTTCCTTTCCAGTCAATCTGGGTGGCGTATGGAAAATAGGAGAATGAGGGATCAAGTGCATTACACGAATAAGGTGGAGTTTCGATTACGCCCAATGGGGATTACCTTTCGTTTCGTTTCTTTGCGGAGCTTCCCTTCGCATTGATTTTTCCGGATCTTTCGTTGCATGTATTGGGAGGCTTGGGTGGAAAGTTTTGCTGACGTATGTGCAATGAATCATCGGTCCTGGGGGGTGGTTTGTTCTTCTTCGATGATCACCTATCTCTTGATTCCAATGAGATACAATTGCTCACCAGACTGCTGCTTTTTCCACTCGGTATCAGGAAAGCTCACAGGCTGCTGCACGCAGCACTTAAATTTCATCGGACAAATGTGGGAAGTGCGTTCATCAGCGCGACGTGTCCCTCCTACCTATCGATTCTCGTCCTTTTTCCCCCGTATCGATGCATCCTCGCATAAAATCCTACGGAACGATATTCCGTGGGTATGTAAAAGTAAATTGATATCAAGTTGACGGATTTATGTGGCGAGCGTGGGCCGCAGAAAATTACTATCGATCGAGTGTCTCCCGTTTCCGGTGAATGTGGCGAGTCACGCGACGCCATTCCCTTCCCTCCGCATCTTCTTCGTCTTGCTCGTTCTCGCATCCCATTCCGGATCACGTTCTCATCGTGCGAAGCCGCGACGAGAGTTTCTCTTCCATTTTCCGAACGAACGAACGCGCGACGAGAGGTTGAACAGCTCCGGGCGTATTTTCCCCGAGGAGAGGCTCCTATGGTTGGCACACGCCTACGGACTTCGCCTTGAACGTCGTTGGAGGCGGTAGCGCAATGCGCGGGTGTCATCCGAGCCGCGACTGGTTTCACTGACCGCATCAGACTGTCTGCTCGTCAGACTTGTCAGCGTTTCGTTCTTTTCACTTGATCGCGTTCTTAGGGACGGACCAGGTCCTTGGGTTTGGAACTTCAGACGGATTTAGTGGGTACGTCTGAGCAGCTTTGATCTGCTATAGCGGACGGGAAGTCCAATCGCTGATAACAACTACCAAAGATTCGCCGGGATTCGGACCAATGAGGGTCCGAAGCATTCATTGGGGAAAGGTATCATCACGGATTGATCAGCCGATTGAGATGAATGGCAGTAAAGGTTCACGAAGAAGGGATGAGTACTCGAAGAGTGATTGGGCGAGAACACATACACATCCCAACGTCTCGATCAATTGCACATTTAGCTCCCGTGCCAATCTACGCTGATGCATCTTGCACCCTCGCTAACTCGTATGCAAATCCTCAGGTTGGAAATAACAGCCGGAATAATGCATAGATTGGGCGGGAAGTTAGCGATGGTCTCCGTGCGAGAGAAACGAACGATATATCGTGTTGCTATTTGGTTCCCGGTGGATTGCGGAGCCATTACGGAGAACCATTAGACAGCCGAGCCGTTGAGATAACGAGCATTAGCCGGGCAACGAGCTCACAACGACTGAGCGCGCCCGCGCTCTCTTCGCGCTAGAAATACAGTCGCAAAGGCACCAAGATACACACCAGGAGAAGTGCCAGGAAAATCCGTCCTCTCGAGTTCTTCCTCTACGTATAAATTCGTTGCCCACACGAATATCAAGCCACGCGATGATGTACGGAGCTCTTCCATTTCCTGCAGCCTTTTACGCGTTTCCTGTTTGAATCAAGTTTCCTCGTCACGTTATTTTACGGTCGAGGCTTCATTGAACGAGGAAAGAAAAATGAAGAACATAACGGGATATTCACTAACACGATTGTACTCTGATCAGACGACAATGATGACGAGACCGAAGTGACGTTGCTTTTTAGAAGTATTCGCCGCTCCTTTCATACTCCAGGAATGACTCGTTCAAGAATAACTGGAGAAGGCACATTGAGGTCGGAGCGATGCAATAGGGTGACTGTCATAATTCGTGATCCAAAGTAATCCCTACCCTGACGAGACCCAATGAGAAGGAGCCTCGGACGATTTTTCACCAGCAACGAGTACTGGATACCGGTAACGAAATGGAAAAAAGTGTCTTGGCAGGTATTCAAGACGTGAGAATAACACGTCCACGTTGCCAGAAATTTGCGATAATTTTTTCGTTGACGAAAACAAAGTTTCGGGAATTGCGCCAATACTTGGTTACTCGCATTTGATTGATATTTGGTAATGATGTTTCGAACGCATGTTCGGATGTGCTATGGTTGCGGAAAAGTTGAAACTCATGAGCGAGCCACCGGAATCCTCACTGATAGATGACCCTGTTTCTGCAGGAACGAAAGGTCGATAGGACTCTATCATGATTCTATCAGAAAGTGGAATATTCGAGGCACACAATCATCTATGGAACTTTTCATGGTCAGGGTATATGGAGGCCTGTCAATCATAGATGAGGGTACATCGAGGCATGAAAAGTGCCAAATACCAATCAATTGCGGCATCGCTGCTGAGATCCACATCTGAGTCGCAAACAGTGGTTACGGTGAGGGAGCCATCGACACTTAGCCTGGAAGCCGTGGAATTGACACGCTCATACGTCTTCGCCGCATAATGAATGTATGCGGACATATAGCGCCAGGTGGGCAGTCTATGCGGACGTGGAACAGCCGCAAACTGCTCGAGAGGCAATGCGTCCCATTGGAATGTAAATTGACCAACGTTCGTTTGACTAAACAGTCGATGGGGACCTTGGTGTGAACGGGGATGGGCATGAGCGATCCGTGCCATACCTGGTCCAACGACTCCCATACGTTTCCCATTGCTGTATACACACATTTATCTACAGCCTGGTGGCTGCGGAACGTGGCAGAGCCGTGGACGGAGTTTGCCTAATGGTTCATTCCCTTTGAGAGGAAAATGTATAGCCGAATCCCTGAAGGCCTTGTCGCAACGTGGTTGGTCAGGAGTGAGGCGTGTTACACCGCAGCTACGTTTATTCGAGCTGATCGTTCACACGTCCCATCGGATGTGTACCAAGCTATAAATGTTTTTCCGACAAATTTTCCACTCGAGTTAGTTCATCCTTGCTGTTTTATTAAGCCACGGGGAATAAGTGCAAAACTTTTGCGCCATCGGCTAGACCAATCTGGAAATCTCGAGCCGTTTGAATAATGGCGATCGATAATTGCGTGATTGCGATTCTTTGATAACTATTTTCAGTGGAGATTCTTGGTGGTACTTGGGTTGTCGAAAGTTGGCACTGACCGTGACCATTTGACATCAGTAGTTTTCTATGGGCAAGAGTTTGTGGCATTTTTGGACATCTTGTTCAGGTGACCAGTGGCTGATTTAATATTCGACAATACATCGCTTTTCACTAAGTTAGAGTGTAAGGAATAAGCGTGAAAGCTTTACGCCATTGGCTCGACAAATCTGAAAATTTCGGGCCATCTCTGATGATTATTTTCATTGTATAAACTTGATGATACTTGAGCAGCCACCAGTTGGCATGGACGTTGATCATTTGACATCAGTAGTTTTCCATATTCTAGAAATGGTGGCATTTTCGGACATCTCATTCAGGTCACCTGGTTGATTTGGGTTTCAGCAAAAAAAACCTTTCCCTTCACTAAGGTGTCGACGTCTTACCACAGATATTCCGGAAGCTCGTTGCTAGATGTCACCAACAAAATACATTACCCAGGAATAGTGCGTTACCCAAGAAGAAACTATATTACCCAGAAGTGGGAACGGTATAAATTGAAAACTTCCATCCATCCCTTGTTGTCACGAACAAAATGCATTACCCCAGTATAGTACATTACCTGACAACAAAACGGATTACCCCGGGGTTGTGAAATCTTTGGTGACTGAATAACACTATACTGAAATTGCACATCGCGGCTGATAGGGAGGGTTTAAGGATCTTCAAGATCCGTCGTAACGAGTTCCTCCATTATCGACCGTCCTGTAGTGACTTCGTTAATGGAAATGCATACATGAAGGATCCTCGAGCGAATGAGAGTTGTGCCTCGCGTATCATGCGTAAATAATCATTTGCATGCGATACGTAGACGAGAAGACGGTATTGAATCAGCAAGGAAGTGTGGAAATGAAGTCGAAGAGAGAGAGAGAGAGAGAGAGAGAGAGAGAGAGAGAGAGAGAGGGGGGGGGGGGAGAGAGGAGAGATGAAGACTTCGAGGGCGGAGTAGGGCTTGTCACCGGCCTCGTATCTGTTGTCATCATTTCGCTGTGAGACTTTCTCGATTACCAACGAGACCTTCCGGCGTAATAAATTCATGGTGTAGTGCTCGCTCATTCTGGC
The DNA here is from genome assembly GCA_964007375.1 of Ophion obscuratus. Classification (NCBI taxonomy): domain Eukaryota; kingdom Metazoa; phylum Arthropoda; class Insecta; order Hymenoptera; family Ichneumonidae; genus Ophion; species Ophion obscuratus. The sequence goes on along the minus strand of OZ023316.1, from coordinate 53,984,384 downwards.
TTGGTTATGGCTCAAGGCCTTTCCACCGAAGGATTTCTATCGGTCGAGCAGGGTGGTAAGAAACGCGAGGAGTACAGGGCCCCGGAGTAGTGATGACGACGACGTCAGGAACGCTAGGCAGCATCGCAGAACGAATGCCGAAGGCGGAAGTGAGGAAAGTACGAGTTGTAAAGCGGGCGGAAGGGGAGGGGGGCGTATAAAAGCAGTAGTAACAGAAGCCTCGAAGAACTTTGTCCGGGTACAGTGAATAAAGCGCCGGGAAAGTGCGAGGGAGGCAAAGTATAGGCGTTGGATCGTAATAAGGAAAGTTTGAGCATGGCCACTCCGCGACTCCGCACTTCCTCCCTGACACACGAGTTACAACAGCGAATTCGGCGACGCGGGTGGTTAGTTTTTTTTTTCCTCCTGAAGAACGTTAATTACTTTTGGCAAAAGAACGAGTTGCGCCACGAAATACAGAGGAAGTCACATTCGAATTGCTTCGCTTCGCATCTGTACAAGACAAAAAGTATCCAAGTGCGGATCGACGCCCTATGGAGGGTAGCGTTCCATGAGACTAAAGTTTGCATCGTTGGAGTGCAATGGAAATGATTTTCTTTTGTCTTCCTCCAATTTCTATTGGGTTCTGTAACACGCTTAGTTGGGGATCTGCAACAAAAAGTTGGTACAATAATGAAGATGAGGAAATGAAAATACGAAGAACTTTTTCTGCATTCCAATATGTTTTGATTAGTTTCCACACCATATGGTTTGGTGGCTTTTTAGGTATGCCTACAACTGTAATTTTGTTCGTGAGACAAGTGTCTTGTAAACACTGATGATAGTCAAGATTTGGCATGTAACGTTTTCCAAAAAGCTTTGCAAATAGGAACTAGAGAGGATACGTTCAACTCGTAAGGGCTTCCAGTGGCTGCGGGAGCCCAAGAACATCAGGCATGTAGAAATTCTAATCAAAGCAGTCAAGTAAGAAATCAAATCTATCTTACAGGTCCGATGACACGTGTGATTGTGATTCTCAGATCCCAAGTGCCATATAGTGGTACAGATCTTTCTCTATTATGATACTGTTACCGGAGGGAACATCGTCACATATTGTATTACTTTGATCTTCCAACCGTTTTCATATTAGAATTGATTCGGTACCGAGGACTGGAGATTCCATTGATGATTCCCTTTAACAACAGACCCTATGTAGGATACGTTCTTCATAAAGGGAAATTACTCACTTCAGTCTAGGCTCCAACTTCTTTCTTTCCATCCTCTCTCCCCGTCGCTCTTTTGATTACGGCAAAATTGCTCGAACCAGGGCGTGCACATGGTTCAATTTACGTGTGCAACCTGTACGTTATTACGCGAAGCGTGTGGAGTGAACGCAGCCGTGATGCTCCGAAGTGACTTGATCCTCGTGAATACGTAAGAGCGTTACACGGAAGAAACCCGCGTAAAACAGACATACATCTGTAATTCTATTTTAAATGCCTGTGGCATGTGGTTTGTGCTGTTACCACAGTGACGTGAATGGTAGTCACGGCAGTTGAGCTTCGAGAGTTGAAAACTGGTAGGAGTGATTTAGCCGAGGAATGCGTTCGTTGGAAGAAACTAATGCGAAGCCAGTAAACGACTTTGCCAAGACGTTAAAACGGCGGATCGGGCAACGGGGCAAAAGGAGAAGAGTGCAACCGCGAGGAAGATGCGAGTGAAAGAGGGGGGGGGGGGGAGTAAGATGAGAGATCGAGGAGTGAAACGGTGAAAGGAATGGATACCAAGTATACACGAGTAATCTCGCTGGTAACCATTGTACGTGGAAAACCCGGCGATGCTCTACCTTGGTCAGATGGACATGGATGGAAATACCAACAAAAAAGAAGGCAGAGCAGGTCGCAAGAACGAACCGCAAAAATACCTAGTCAATCCGCGTGGTAGCCGTGGTTTTTGCTTTTGGCAACGAATGTCACGACTCCTCTCTTTGTGCCTTCTCCTGTGACTCATCCCAACCCCTGACAATGCTCGCTCTGACCCTTTGCCTCGTTTACTTCTCCTTTCAACGCACTTTTTTTTAACCTCCCCGCGGAATGGTGAGAAGATTAATGCGCCTACTTTGACACCTCCAATTGACCTTCCCAAACGGGACGATCTTTTGACTGCGATGAAAAGGGATGGTCATCAGTGAGCGCAAATGGACCGGGGCAATCAATTATCTGAAATGCGCCGCAACTTTTCGTCACGTGGATATTCCATTCTGGAGGACAGTCCTTCTCCGACCTAATCAAGTGTCATAGCTTGTGCGGAACTTCTGACATTCGTACCTGACAACTGCTCTTTCATTAGTGAAAAGAGCAAACATACTTTGTGAACTCGAATGCGTTTTGGTATATTTGGGGTTGGTTGCGTATTTGATGGAACAAGAAAAACTTCTTAGACTCAGATTTGTTTGAATCTGTTCGCATCTTCACTGCCAAGAAGAACCAGAATAACCCGGGGACTTGATTATGTTTGGGTACGGTTGGACTTGCGTTTCCAGTAGTAAAATAAGCAAAACTACATCGTACACTGAAATTCGCTTGGGTTGCCCCACGTTTTGACTTCAAGAACAGCACGTAGGTACAGTCCATGGACGTGATGGTGTTTGGGGATTATTTGGACTTATGTTTCCAGTAGTAAAATAAGCTATACACTTCGTAGACTCAAACTCGTTTGGGTTGCCTTGCGTTTTGGCTTCAAGAAGAGCGAGCCTCTATTTTTGTCGTAATCATTCCCTGTAAAACAGGCTAACTTTGGTACCCCAATACTTTCGGTTGCAAAAGTTCCCTTATTGCAATGCCACCTAGCGCCAAAAGCAGAACAACGCCATCAAACCAATTAGTATTTGCTACATTCATTTTCGTAAATTCTCAAACTCCAAGATTTTGAGCAGGAATCTTTTCCGCAACTTTCCAACAATCTTCCGTCATTACTTTCCGCCTGACCGAGAAGCCAGAAAGTCATGAACGTAAAAAATCCTACCAGCTTCTTGCAACGTACAGCTGATATCGGAGTACCAGAATGAATGTCGCAAAATGACCGGGTCGCTAAACGACTTTGCAAAAAAAAAAAACAATATCATCGGGTACGACCAGAAAGGGCGCGAAGATCCGTTCTATCAAAACCTCGCGTCTCTGAGGCCTCTGCAGGTGCCTGTATTATCGGTAGCAGTCTGGTGGCAAGCTGACCATTTCATTCTCGCAAGGATGGAGGAGCGTGGCGAAGTACGCGACACGGAAGAATTACGGCGAGGATAGCAATAAGATAGATACGAGTTTATCACGGGGAGGGGGTCCGCAAAGTTGGCTACCGTATTGCCGAGAGCACCTCGCGATGCGAGTCCACTGCACTCCGACTCTCGCGGTATCTCTCGCGGCCTCTCTTCCTCCTTGCTCTTTTAACGTTTCTCACCGTGCGCATTTCTCACACTGTACATCGCGCCTCGTCGCACTATTATGCGGCGTGCGTTCCGCCACTGAGGGAGTAACCATATCCACGTAATATACGGCCATCGTATAGATTATTTCGATCGATAAGCCCGACACTCTCGGGCTTGCCCAACGCCCGCAATTTTTTTTATTTTTATTATTATCCTTCGTTCACGTCCTCTTTTTCGTTTTCGTTTTTTTTTTCGCATTTCGCCGGGCAAAGTAGCAATAAATATGCCGTCGAGACACCGGCGGATCGATCGAGGAATCTTCCTCGTGTTTTTTCTCCACAAATTTTCATAATTCGAAGATCGTTGATCGATAACCGGACATAATTCATTTTGGTGGGTGGAAGGGGAGAATGAGAGGAAGGCGAGCACATTTCCGACCGTATAATTAATCTGATCGTGCATAAACACGTCAGCATTCGAGTACAGAATTGCGCGATCGAAATTATCGATCGAGAAGGGACGATAACTATATCCCATCAATTTTGTCGAAGCTGTTGCAAATTTAGCCTGTCGGCTCTGTATATCGCGTAGACCAGGACATTTTCTCTCTCTCTCTCTCTCTCTCTCTCTCTCTCTCGCTCTTTCTCTTACTCTCTATCTCGAGTTAGCTGTGTACTGATAAGAAAGCGCGTATCCTGTGATAAATAGAGGGTTCTAGAGGCAATGCGCGGCTAAAGTACAGAAAACCCATATATATATATATAGATGCGAAGAGGAAATTCCGAAGACACTAAACTTCGAGGACGGTCCTTGAAATAGACAATGTGTCGATAACCAACATCAAATCGATACAACGGCTTCAAAATAACCTTCCCCATATGTATACAGGGCGGTCCCAAAAATCATGCCCAAAATGAAAATGCCTCCCATCATTATCAATCCGAATCACCCACGTGTATGTTCTACAATATTTTAGTTTTCGAGAAAAAAAGAGCTTTTTATTTTAATCTGTTGGGTGTGTTCCTCGTGTTTTTATTTTAATCGTGATATCGATCAAAAGTTGAATTGATTGATCAAAAGTTGAAAAAGTAGGATCGAGTGGATCAGTCACCAAAGTTCAGATGATTACGAAAACATACTTATATCGGTCTAAATAGCTTCGAACTGCTTTGAAAAACTTCATAGAGGAATGGCCATACAAAAAATAGAAAAATACGTTGAAACCTATGCTGCAGAAAAGGGGGAAAATTTAAAAAAACTTTTTTCCTCGAAATTAAAAAAAGATCGTTGATTATGGGGCTGATGAGGTGCATGCGGTATGGGTCAACGCTGCATTTTCCATTTGAACGTCGCTTTTCGGGCCACCCTGTATATGCATAGTGTAAGTAAATAAATATTTAGCAGTACATATTTCTCGCCCTTTTTCCTTAGCTCTCCGTCTCTGTGTCTCTCTTTCTAGATATGTAATACGAGTAATAGTTGCTATCTGGCAGTCTGACTGGCAACTTTTCCCGTCTATCTGCGATGCCCTTGCTCGCGCACACCGAGATCCCACCTCAATTACCCATTTCTCCCTGACTTTTGTACCGAGCTCGGCGACTTGCAGCCCCCGAAAGATATAGCTATGGTGGCCACGGCTGTACGCGACTACGCCACGCGCACGATCGTCTCTTCACCGTTGGCCACGATTTGCATATGCAAATCGCACGATATAAGTAATTAATTCGCAATCAGCCAGCGTAATACCGTTGGGTTATACGCGACAGATACAATTCATTAGCGACCGTGATATTTATTAATTAGAGCGAAGATCCCGCGGTTTGTACCATAACTACATATATATATATATACATATATATATATATATATATATATATATATACATATATATATATACATATATATATATATATATATATGTATATGTATATGTATATATATATATGTATGTATATATGTATACACATATATATGTGTGTGTATGTGTATGTATATATATATATATATATATATATATATATATATATTGCAGAGGCAGTTGCGTAATTCGCGTGACCCACTATTGTATATTGTACTTTGCACTCGGAGGCCGAGGACTCTTGCGGTTACATTAATTACAGGGCCCCGTTGAGCCCCAAGGATGCCGCGGATCGTTACACTGTTCGATACCCGGTGCGATTCAATTATCAGCCGACTGTGCGATCAATCAAAATCTTTTCGCGTACCCAGGCACATCGCGAATACGTCGTGGGGAATTCTATTGTTGCTCGAAACGGGCATGCTTTTTTTCTACTGGGAAAATGGGTTCTTGAGCGAGCGAAGTCGATCGAATGGACGTAGGGTGATAGGGGAATGATGAGTCAAATTTAACGGGGGCGTTCGAACAAGCCTTGCCGGGGGAAGAATAGAACATTCTATTCGATTTTATTCAAAATTGGTTACGATTTCATGAGTTGGAGATTCATTCCATGTTTTATTGAAGAATGATCATTTATGGCGCTGATATAATTATGATTTATAATAATTGAGGTATGAAAGGAAAAATATAATTGATTGTTAAGTTTTTAAATAGTATTTTTAGATAAGTTATGGATAAATTATTATTATAACATTGTTTATAACGTTATTGTATAATTGATAAAAAAATATTATAAAATTCTTTAATAAAACATTACCAAACAATCAATTCATCAATTTTTATCATTTAATTTATCTACTATGAAATTATAATTATTGTATAATACATTATAATTGATATTTTTGGTTTTTATTTCTATAATTTGTTTTTTTTTTATTGATAATTATACATTTTCGACCCGTGTAGAAAATATGGCAGGCCAAATCTTGTGAAATTGAGAATGTTTTTCTCATTTCTTTTCGATCTCAATTGATTTACAGTGAACGTAATAATTTTTCCCGAATATTTTCCTAATTTGTGGTTTTTAAATCACGAGGTGTCAAAAACAAGGGGGCGGGTGGATTGAGAGGATTCCCAATAGCTACGACGCCCTAAAAATCAGCGATTTTCCCTACAGCCGAGTAATCTCCTCCTAGGAAATTGCATGGGAGATAAATGCCCCGAAGTTTCGGGGGCCGTTGAGCTTTCGGTGCGGAGCTCGTATCTCACGGCAGTATCGACGTAAGAAAATATTGCGCGTCGAACTTTCACTTCCACCTTGGGGGGGGGGGGGGGGGGGGGGCTCCAGTCCGCGATAGTGCAAAAGCAGCGAGCGCAGTTTCCCACGACAGATTCTATCTGGTGCAAATTTCAGGAGCGCGGAGATCGTTCTTATCGTGCGTAATAGCGGTTGGTACCGAACTGCCCGGTGCGAAAACCAAGAAACTGTGAGAGGGAGTGAGAGAGAGAGAGAGAGAGAGAGAGAGAGAGAGAGAGAGAGAGAGAGAGAGAGAGAGAGAGAGAGAGAGAGAGAGAGAGAGAGAGAGAGAGAGAGAGAGAGAGCAAGACATGTACCGAAGTTCGAAGCACCTGTTACTCTCACTTGCTTCGTGCTTTGCTCGACCACCGAGCCAGCTGGTTACCCAACACTCGTACATTAAATTTATCGTAATTACATCGGGGCCGCTTACATGCTCTAACTTGGTGCTCCGGGCAGGGTCTTACAAGCTCGAGCATACGTGAAAACACCGATTTACACCCTTAATTTATGGGCCTGTGCAGGGGGCATTTAACGCCAAATCGATCACCCCAAGATCCTTTAATTTCTATCCAATTTATCGTTTTATTCGTCCGAATGAATCGGCAGCCAAATATATCGTTTAGAATTTTTTTTTCCTACTCAGGTTGTTTTAATATGAGTGCGTTTTATTAAGGGCCTATACTAGTGTGAACGCTGAAAATTGTGGTGATTTTCGGGAATTTTTTTGGAAGAAAAGTACTCAATTAAATTTTCGGCTATATTTGATCTATATTACATATTTTTTTATAGAAAACTATTGAGATCCAAACGACTTATGCGTTGCCTTCGGAGGCGCAAAAAAAAAGTTGCTCCACTGCTGACATGATTCCGGCCGATTGAGTAGCTGAAACCGAAAAAGGAAAAAAATGTCGTTAAACTGGAAGGTATTTCCTGTGCAATGACTTAGGATTTTCGAAAAATATCAAAATCTAACAAAGTGGCGTAGTTGTGAAAAAGTCGGTTTTCTTGCCTATAAAATAGTCGTTTTTTTCAATGCCAAATCATCAATTTTCATTCAATAAAAAATATCCTACGTCATTGTAGAGTAAATATATTCAAGAGTACTCAGTTAAGATTTCAAGTCCATCGGATAATTGCTCTTTGAGGTACAATGTCAGCAAATTTGGAAAAACTCATTTCGAGAAAAAACACGTTTAAAAATTTAACTATCGATTTTTGCAAGATAAAATTATATTCTCCATAAAAAACTGATGATCAACTATACCTGGCCCGTACAATGGACCTCCTCTTCCTCGAATAATGCCTGCTGAGAGGCTGAAGCTTTTCACACTGGTATAGCCCCTTAAAGTAACTTAGGTGAAATTACTTAAAGTGTCCCTTTCCCTTTTTCGACGAATTCTCAAAATATAACGTTTGAAAAATATTCTCAAAATAGCGTTTTTCTCAAAATAGCTTGTTCGAAATCAGTGACCACGATATCTCGAAAATCACCGATCATCTTTTAAATTTCACAAGTACACATCAAAAAGTAGTTCTAAAACGAAGAAATTATTTTTCCGATGTATCGTTTTTTTTTCACCGACAATCGTTACTTTCAGTTTGTACTGCAGCCATTTTATTTTCAAACAGCACTGTTTTATTAAAGCTTTCGTCAAAACGGAGGATTTTTTTAAATTTCGGATTATTCATTCCCGAGCAGTAGTATCTGCCCATTTGTAAATATTTTTCAATACAACACCTGTAAAAGATACTTGAAACCGTATTCATCAATGTAGACAAAAATGGAAAATCTGCACACGTTTTCCCCGAAAAAAAAAAACACAAATCACGATAATTACTCGTTTTTAAAGCCGAGAGTTAAGTGCAACCCGTTAAATTTCGTCACCGAACAAACCGACGATTCTTCATCCACGATTTTTTTCCCGAGCATCGCCAAGCGGCGAAGCCCTTGGAGCATCCACTGCAACGGCTTGTCAGCCATCGATAAATATCAGAAAAGTGATACGCGGAAGCCAATGACGTTTCCTTGCAAATTCATAGTGTACGACGGCGGGTACATTATTTCATCGTTATTTTTATTTGCGAGGGTTAAGGAACTCGGCACATGGGTAAAGATCGCGAAGAGCCCGTTTTGCCGTGGGTGTGCGGGGGGAAAGAGAGGGAGGGGAAAAAACAGTCCCGTTGACAGGATGAGTGAGAGGCTCTGTCGTCGTAAACGTCGATTCCCGTAGCGGAGAAAACGTCGTAGTCGACGAGAGTCCGTGAATTTTGCTCTCGTCGTTCCTGGCGAGACATTGCCGCAGGATGGAGAGAGAGAGAGAGAGAGAGAGAGAGAGAGAGAGAGAGAGAGAGAGAGAGTCAGAGTGAAGTATCGAACGAACGGTAAAACTAGAGAACGGTGTACTTTTCCACTGTCTACTGGATGGTGCGGACCCTCGTCGTCTCAGCATCGGAGGGAAAGAAGCTTGGATTCTGGTGACTAGCGCAGGATATATATTGGCACATGTACGTAATTGTGGCCATTTGTCGAGCGCCAGCGAGAGATCTGTCGCGAAAAAAAAAACACAACCAAAAGAAATACACGAGCGACGAGAAGCGCAGAAAAGAGGCAGGAATGAGGAAAGGGCGAGAAGTGAGGTGATGGAACGAGAAAAGGAAAGAGAAAGCGCGGAAAAGTGGTGAGAAGCAAGCGGGTACAGTTAGGGTACGTGAGGACGATATAGTGGAAAGTGGAAAAAGTTTGTATGTATGGAGGGTGAAACGTCAGGGTGTCACCGAAGGGTTGTGTGTCTCACGCGGTGGTCGGCGAATTCGCGATGCATCACGGGATTGCGTGCACGACATATATCTCGGACTAATAGCAGAAGAACGTCAGACGAAAAGAGCACGAGGCGCTAAGGGAATAACGTATGTCCTCTCGCTCGACTACACGTACATAGAAAGACGGCTAGGGTGACTATACGAAAAGCGTGTCGGCACTCAAAGCTCTCGCCACCGGTGTACTTACTTCCGGTGTCAACTTGATCTATGTACTGTGCGACTTGGTCTACGTGCGATAATTCGGCTCAGTAGCTTCACTGCGGCGTACTACGGCTTCGCTTCAAGGGTGCAACCCTTCGCCTGTAACAGCATTACCATCGTTTCGACCTGGCGACCGTGTAGAGATTCAAGTTGGAGCCCTGCCGTCACTTTCCTTGAATAGTAGCAGGAAGTGGTCAGGCCTTGGACCAGGCTCTTAGATCAGGAACTTAGATTGGAACTGAACGGAAACTGATAGGAAAGTTAGCAGAAGGAGGAAAGTGACGGTACACTGAGGAGCTGACGTTTTGAAAAAAAAAAAGATAGGTATTGGGTGGTACTGACAGTTAGGATGGCCTTAATCAGATTTTGCACATGATGAGTCTCGCAGGAAGCTTTGGTCTAGGCTGCCAGGGTCGAAAACGGACCCTGATTCGATCATGTTGGGTGTTGTCTTATTTTACTTGAATACTCTCTTCGTTCCTTTGGATCACATTTTGTTTTGCCTTTTTATATCAAGTTATTGGGGGATGTCAATCTTCCAATTTCATTCTGATGTCAACCTGAGCTGAATCTTTGATTTGAAGCAATGAGGTCTCATTGGATGATGCTGGGACAATCTTCGTTTTTGCATCAATCGTAAGTTCCCTGAAATTTACCGGGCGAGATCAAGACGAGCAGTATTGAAAAAAGGTTTGATAGTTTTGATGTCAAGCACACAGAATGTATTGACATCGACGTATTTTGATGTTCAAGGGAAAGATGTAAATGAGGGTCAGGATAACAGAGACAAGGGCGCAGCTCTTGATCTGACAAAAGATTGATTCGTTTTGTAATCAATTGTGATCGATCGTTGAAATAAAAACAGGGCGAACAGTAGTTATTTTTGAAATCCAGTGAAATCGCAGATTAATCACTCGGATTTTTTGCCTCGCATGACTCGAGCTTTCCCAAGATTGCCTCTTGGCCCTGGTACACCCTCCCGAGACAATTTTCACTCTGGAAATCGAAGACGAAAGCTGCCGTTCAGACGTAAGCAGAAACAAAAAAAAAACACTAGCGAATTCCACTCGGCAGAGCGCAATACCGTGGAGTCAGCTTCGTTTTTCTTCGATTCTTCGTCTCTTCTTTATTCGAGGAATCTTCCTCGAATCCCTTGATTCTATATTGGCACTGGGGTGAGGGGACGAGACGGGTTTACCGGAAAGCATCGAGACATCGAAATCACGGCCTCGCTATTCCCTACCCCCTTTTCGCCGCTGACGAATAATTTCATATTCATCGAGATGCAGCCAAGCGAATAACTCGTAATTCTTTGTCATCGTTATATAGGCTTATGTTTTCAGTCTGATTGAGCTCTTGGAGTACGACGGAGCCAATCTACCAGTGCCCTCCGCATTTTTGGATTGTTCCACCAGGCTGCCTTTTTTCCCCCTCGGTTGCAGCATTCCTTTGAGGCTTACCGCTTCCGGAACTTCTTGAGTTGCTCGACTTCTGAATCTGACAACTATGAGGATCTAGAGGACTTTGGCATTGTGCCGAAAACCCGTAGAGAGAGAAGATGAATAGAGATGATGTTTATCTGGCTAGTTGGCAAGGAGAATCCATCTGCCAAACATGCGTTGTGAATTGCCAGCTGTTTGGCAGGTGCTTTGATTGGCTTGACATTCAGTATACCTCATGAGTCCACCTACTTATTTAATTCGTGATCTGATCACGAATTGATCTTTGACACATTGGCTTGACATTCAGTATACCTCATCATCCACCTACTTATTTGATTCGTGATCTGATCAACTTGATCGTATGATCAAATCAGTGGTATTCGAAACTTTTCGTTCGCCTGCTGCCCTAAAAACTGCTGTCACTGCTCGCAACGAACCTTAAGATGAGGTGCATTATGAAATCCACCTCAAATCTTAGATCCAACTGTTATCCAAGGGGTATTGATTTTCTAGGAAGAAGAAAGCTTCATCATAGAATTAACGTGCCTGATCTGCGCTTTTGGAAAACCTCAAAATCCTGCGAAAATAGTAAATCCCAGTTTTTACCACCAGTAGAGGTTGTTTCGCCTTACATTGCGATGGTGATTCATCCAACCTGTTCACGTCATACCAGAATCATCAACGAGGAAGTAGCCTAGATCTTGAATCTTCCCGGGGCTATTATCGTGAGATGGGTTGACGAGTTGGTGACTGAGGGATCGTATAAACAATGCGGGAATGCCTGCGAATGTTTGCTTGAAATGGCGCGTGGGAAGACCTCGGGCATCGGTCGAGAGTGGTTGAAAAGGGGATTTGGATCAAGAGTACGCAGCCACGATACCCCCTTGACATCGTCAATAATTCACTCTCTCTCTCTCCCTGTTCCAAGGGCTAATGGAATTGCAGGAGCTGCTTCTGGCTCCGCACTTAAGCTCGCTTCCATTGCTGATAACTCAACTTCAACTCCAAATGACCCTTCGATATTGTTTGCCATGTGTTCGCCTCTCTCTTTCATTTTTCCAGTTACCAGGCTCGTTTTTGTTTCCCTCGCAGTGATTCCCAATCGTTTCCCATTGATACGAAAATAACTGTACTCTTTGGTTACAAATTTGTCGGATTATCGGGAAAAATGTGTGATTTATTCGCGTCTCTTGATCGTCGAAGCTTCGCTTATCTCGAGATCCCGAGCTGCTTTATTCGGCAGATTTTCCGAGCTTTCCAAGTGTGCCTTATACAGCTACAAAGTGGCATCTGGTGGCCTCCCCAATCTTCGCTGTTACGCTGACTCGTTTATACGTAATTCATGAGACAAGGGACGAGTCGCGTCGGTTGTGTTTTGCAGGATTGTACGAGGTGTACGAGATCGGCTGTGTCTTAGAAATGTCTCGACGACACGACGCCCACAATCGTTATCATCTTCTTTTACCCTCTTCCTTTCTATCGTGCGATAATAATCGTCCCTGTTCGCTCACCAGACGTTGTACTGAATTTTACATGAAATCAAAAGGCCCCGGGGAAAAGCTTCGAATCGACGAAGACGTTCGAACAAATTGACCTTTCTCGCGTCTTCATTTTCCAATACGCTAAGCACTAATTACGGAGCCAATTATCGACTGCTCCTCAGTCTACCAATCGTTTTTTTTTTATAGCGAAAATTCTCGTGTCGCCTATTTGTGTAAGAACATCGAGACGTTTATTGATAGACTTTGAACGATTATGACGGTGGAGTTGGGCGAGTTTTGAACGGCTTCGAAACAAATTTATTTATCGTATGATCAATAAATGCAAGTCGAATAAAAGGTTGGTAAATTTTGTTGGAAAAATACTATATACATATAAAAATACTATATTGAAGAAAGAAGAAGCGAGGTACTTGTTTACATTTCTTTAAGGCCGCTTACATACTTAATTTCTTTCAATCTCATTGCTAGTTCTATTTAGAACCTATATATATATATATATATATATATATATATATATATATATATATACACATATATATAGGGTGAGGGAACAACTATTAAAAGTAGAGATATTTTCTAACCTATCAGACTTGGGTGGAAACATTTTGTATCCACCCAAAAGTTGCATAGTTCAAATGGGGTCATCGAAGAGTTTATCAAGGAACTAAAAATAAGTTTACACACCAAATTTTGAGATGATCGATCAAGATTTAGTGAAAAAAAATCGACAAAAAAGAAAATTCCCTGTTTTTAGCCTAGCGTCGATGAAAAAGCGATGCAAACACTTACTCCTATAAAAGCTGCTTAAAGTGGTGGTTATGAGAACTCATGATTATTCGACGATTTTTGTTTCTTCGTTTGTTTTTTTCAATACAATCTTTGTTATGGTTTTTAAAAAATTGTCATTGTAATAAACTACACAGCGTGATGCCCATTAGCCTAAAGCCTATTCCAGACTTTGAGCTTTGGTTCTGTGAAAGATTCATTGAAATCGATTCAGCAGTTCTCGACTTACAAACGAAAAAACACCCCCCCCCCCCGCCCCCCAATTAAAGTGAAGGGGGGTGTTTCTTCACTTTGATTGTACGAGGACAAATAAATAATTTTAATATTCACCTGCGAGCCTCAATAAATCGCTTCTAAATTGACCTAGCATTGAGCAAATTGCTGACTTCCCTCACACTATAAAATAGCACCTCATCAGCTTTCCAAAAGGTGTTTAAACAGGCTTTAAAAAAAAGAAAAGTAATACGTATTTTTCTCATCGAGGTATTATTTTGCTGCGAGGTATCGTCGAGTGTGATTAGGCTGAGAGTACGAATGCGATACATCGTACAGTCGCTACTTTCCACAATGAGCATTATCGTATGACGAAAGTGAACTTCTCCCCATTTGTCGAACGCCGCTCCAATTCACGCGCAATGCCGTAGTTACGGAAGCTCCTAGTAAGCCGCTCTTTGTCGAATTAATCGAATCTCCCAGCCTCTCTCGCCCTCGTTTCCTTTTTCGGAACCTCCGAGGGCCATGGTCGAGACACAGGAGGAACTCGATTCCCGAATACAAAGGATCATCCGTACAAATGGTAGGGCGAAGTGCAATGGGATGAGCAGCGGTAAAGTGGGAAAAGGTAGATGCGGATCAAGATATATTCGTACACGAGTGGAGAGAAGTATAGGCGTTCGTGGCGAGGTTGTGAAAATATGAATAGGTGTGAAACGTGATAATGCACTCTCTCTCTCTCTCTCTCTCTCTCTCTCTCTCTCTCTCTCCTCTCCTCTCCTCTCTCTCCCTCTCTTACGCCCGGGTTACGGTTTTCTGAAAGGTTTTTCGTCTTTACACCGTGAAGAAGACTTCAAGCGAAAAAGACTCCGAGACTTATATATCATTCTCGATAATGCGATTTGATTCATTTCAATATGATCTGCAGTCAATATAACTCTCGCATTATGTATATACAGGGTGATGCATACCTACTACGGATCCCTTTGTGAGCGTATAGAGTGTACCATCGCGAGCAAAATCCTTTTTTTAAAAATGTCGTGCGATAAAAATTGGCCGAGATATGCGCGTTCAAAGTTCAAATACACTCCGACCTCTATTGTCGGAAACTCCACCGATGCAACAGTCCCCCACTACGTGCCGAATATCGATCGGTGTAGCGCATGGTGGGAGAAGCCCCCTAGCGTGAGTCTCGAAACATGCTACGCAACAATAGAGGCCTTTGAGGGGTTCTCCAATCAGCTACCCCAGCTGCGCAGAGGCCGCTTGAGTGGGTGGTGCGCAGCCTCCATTTTCGCAAGTATGATGCACAGCCGACCCTGCCGCTGGGCCGATAATAGAGGTTGCAGTATAGCGAAGAAGTAGTTGCCCATGCGCGGAACGTGCAAGCCGGATCGAGCTTCGAATCCACCTTGGGACAAGTGGATTATCTTTTCTCCAATTTTTAAAATATAATTAACTTTGAGACTCGCTTTGCAAATTTATAATATAATTCAATAATTTTGGTTTATCATTCAATAATTGAGGAAAACATTAATTGCACGTGAGCAACTACTGTGCCATTAGTCAGTCAACGCCGAACTGGAAACGCGAATATCACGGTCAGTTTTTGTCGGGAGATATTTGAAAAGCAATGACATACCCTGTATGGATCATCCTGCATATATATATATATATAAATACATTTTCTTGTATATCGATGAAATGTTGACTACCAGTATATCTTGCCGTCCTGCATAATCCCGGCTGTTAAGGAACATATGCTTACATTTATCTTAAGGTGACTTCAAAGACATCGAACGTGATGTTGAGTATAAGGACAATAGGCAACTACAAGGGCAGTCCTCGAAGTCGAATGTCTTCAAAAGCACATTTCCACATAAATATATATGTGTGTGTACACACACATATATATATAGAGCCTATTGTCCTATATATATATATATATATATATATATATATATATATATATATATATATATATACAGTCTTGATGGCGTACTCGATTCACAATGAGATGAAGACGAGAATATCCGAGGGGCAAAAACGGCAGTGATTTTTCTATGGACCGTGTTTCGTGGCGATATGCCGAGGAGATGAGGAGTCTCGGGGTCGGCACGGTCGGCAGCCGTGCTTCCCCGCGGCTTATCACCGATGTCATAACGGGGTGCGGCTCATGAATGTTATTGGGGTCTAAGGGCAATATAATCCCAAATCGATGAAATGAATTTGCCAGTGGTGTAGAGTCGGTGAATAGGAGAAACTGAGAGAAATAAAATCCCAGGCAGACAGCGTCAAGACTGGAAGTGAAAATTTTGATGATGAAAAGTAAGGAGTGAGAGAAGGAGAGAGGAAGGAAGGGAGAGCTGGGTGGAAATAGAGGAAGCATTTTTTTATATTATTAAAGAAAAATACTGCATAATCGAGATTTAAGATACTCGCGAGCTGATGCAAGTGCCTTCCAAAGAGGATATCGTGAATTCTTTTTGGGAGGCCCTTTTTACTGAATCGATGAGACGTTTTTACGTATTCTTGTAAGAGATTTACAGGCTTTAATTTACAAAAAAAAAGGCTTATCATAATGATACAAATAAAGAAATAAAAAAGGTAGGAGAAAAAAATTGTTGCATCCCAACGATGCTAACCTCAAAGTCGTCAAGTATGGGGTAGTAGTAAAGGGTGTACGGGGGAATGCTATTTAAAAAAATCTCAGAAAACTGATTAAAAATAAATCAAACTATTAATATTTAATTTTAATTAAAATTAAATATTAAATAAACAAACATTGAAAAGATAATTCATTTTTTTTAATAATTAAAAATAACACAGTGACAATCGTATGTAAATCTTTCTTTGGACAATTTTGCAAGTCATTCCGATCCAGCTGACTTTTTCCGATTCATTCGAAAGGCTCGATCGGAACTTCAATCATCATGCACAAGCGTAACGATGCACTCTCGTTCATGGGGTAACTAGCAACCTCCTAGGGACAAAGTACTTCGGCGATATCGTGCTCTTTCTTTCTAGCTTGCTGCACGATAGAAACTAGCAACGGTCTAGAATATACAGCGACGTTCATTGTGGGATCGCGTGACGGGACACTGCAAGAAATTCTCTTCCCAGCTCCGTCGTACCATCTACGCGCGTGGTCGATTCGTTCGATGAAAGCCCCCGCATGCTAACGCCGCTCGGGCGCGTACGAAAACGTCAATTTGTAAACGTCGCCTGAAAAGTAACCGTAGACGCTCGATATCGTCGGTATATTATTCGCACGAGGAAAAAAATCGTGATTTTCCTCGGTTTTCTGATTACCTAAACGGATTAATCGTTGATGATCTTAATATTCATTTTCGTCCCCGTGGCAATTTTCTAAATCGAGCCTGCCGAACCTTTGAATTGGGAAAATGAATTAGGATTGAATTCTGTTGGGTCTTGTGCCGTTTTTTGCCATCGATCTTTAACAAAAAACGGCCTTGAAAAATTAAATTTTTTTCAAACATAAAAATTCCGTATTGGAAGGACAAAAATCGCGTGTGCACAACTACCGTGCCGTTGTTTAGTCAACATTTGACCTTGACGGCGAATATCTCGGATCGTTTTTGTCGCATGACAATTAAAAAAAAGTATTTTGCTAGCAATGGCAACCCTAATAGTTGTGACTCACCCCGCATATATACAATGCATCTAATACTTATAAAGAGTGTCTCAACATGACCTGACATTTTAATTTATTAATGAAACGTATTATTTACTTGAAAAGAACGAACATTTTTATTTTGATATAATGCACAAACATGGAGGTTATGTGACAATGACAAATGACAATGTGAAATTAAGATGATCAGAAAACAGAAGATGACTACGTGGCTTTATTTTAATAATTTTCACATTTATTCATCTATGTAGAAACTCACCGAAACGCTATTATTTATTGCAACTATGGTTTTTTACGTATTTAAAAGTGGTATTGTTACCTTCTTATAACGATATCCACTATTATTTTCTATGGAAAATAAATATAAAAGAATTACACAACAAGCTTCTTGGGGTGAGAGTCTTAAGAAGGATTTGAAAACTGAGGAAATGCCAAAAAGGTCAAAACAGAAACTACAGACAAGAAAAATTACGTGCGCATTGTATGCAGCGAACCATATATAGATCCTCCGACCGAAGGCTGCATTCAATGCAATGACTGGCAAATGTGGGCTCATGCTGCATGCACTGCTTACCCTAGTGTTGGATCAGTTTACTGTGATAATTGCCAAAAAATAGTTTATTGACTGTTCAGAAGACACGTTAGGTTTTTGTTCTTTCACGATAATAACAATGATTTGTCTGCAATAAAATATGTAGGTACATTCATAGGTTTTTCCCCCTATGATTTCCTATTTTCTTCTTATTTATGCCTAATCTCAGGAAAAAATACAGGATACTCCCGCTTTGCCCCCTGAGTAAAGGGGGCATTTCTTAAAGTTTTTAAATTGGTTTCATTATTTGTATTTTGAAGATTTACCGGAAATGTGCGAATGTGCCATTAAACTACGATAAATTTAGCATCCGATGGCAAAAAAAAATTGTTTAAATATGACATTTTATAACTGCTTTTTTTTTAATTTCCCTTAGAGGGCCCACTTTGGGCCTTCCAAGCAAAATTAGCCCTCGTTAAGGAGTGAGGTCTAGTTGGAACGTTAAAAAAGGCCTTTTTCCGATCTTTTTTCGGCCAAACAATAAAATAATTTACAAAAAAAGTTCTTCCGTTTAAAAGATATATATTTAATGTGAACATTATAATTTTTTTGAAGAAATATGTTTCAAAATAAGCCGATACGTATCAGTGGCCGAGGACGCTGCAAAAAAAAACAGGTTTTGCGGTGATCACTCTCACGCTGTGAGGTATTATCTGAAACCAACAAAACAAGGGGGAATCTTTGGTTAATGATATTATGCTCCGGTTGAACGAAGGGTTTTGAAAAATTTCCATTTTTCACAAAATGGCGGACGTTGAAAGTCAAACGTGTTGTTTTGAGCAAAATTTCGCTTACAAAAATTGACTATAAAAAAAAAAAATTGTCCAAAAAAAAATCCTTCGTTCATCCGGAGGAAAACTATGTATAGAAGAAGTGATATAAATTTCAACCCGATCGGTAAAGCCGTTCTCGAGTTACATTGATCACCGACTGCGAAAACATGGTTTTGAGAAAAACGAGTTTGTTTGCTACCTGTTTACTTTATATGGCTCAAACACGGCGTCCTTCAAGGTTATGTATTTCGGCGCATAATGATCTGATTTACATTCAATTAGTCGGAAAATACTCGTAAGATATTATACTTTTAGAAAATGAAGAAAAAAAATCGATTTTTTGAAAATTCTAACTAGACCTCCCTCCTTAAGACACCACACCACGATTCGTGCGCGTTACGAGGGTGTATTTTTCGTAATTATTTTCAAGCAAACGATGAATGGATTTTTTTTTATTAACACTCATAGTCAATATATACATATAGAAGACTATATACCCATTTTTCTACTCGAATCTAAAGTATAGTTTGCAGTGTACGCCGCTTCCAAGAGGGCACTCCGACGAAATTGCTGCTCGGCGGTTGACGGCGATTAAGCCATACGGTTCATTTGAAAAATAAAATAAAAATATATTTAGAAACTGGACATATAGGTTTACAGCATCACGTAGGGGAATTGCGATATCTAAAAAAAAATGGCGGACCTCCGAATTTTATTGCCGATTTTCATGCAAAATGTTCATCGTTCATAAAAAAAAAAAAATGGTGAAAGCATTCCTAACAAATGTATCTTTCAGAAAAAGAAAAAAATGAAAAAAATCTTTCACCGTGTCGTGGTGCCTTAATTCAAATCTTGAACTGCCGGAAACTCTGCGGATGAAGCTTCCATAAAATCAACTTCGTACTTGCTTTCCGACTCGACTTCTTGCAAATAAATTCCGCAGCGAGCAGTCTGTCTGTCAGTCTGTCCAAGCCGAAGTGTCACATTCCTCTGGACCAAGACGCAATTCCGGAAGTCGACGAAGCATCACGGCGTAAAATATTGCCATTGACTCTCCGCATCCGTGACCAAAAAAAAAAAAAAAATGGCACTTTGTCACGTAGGAAGGGTTGGCATTGTCCCGAGAGGAAACGAGAAACGGCAGGTTTCCATTCATCCGAATGTCATTGAGCCGAGGAATGAACCTCCGGTGTGCAATTCCAAAAATTTCCGGCCGATATTGTACCACGCCAATGAGCTTCGCCGTGCGGATTCTCTCGCCGGTTTTTCTTCTTCCTCCGCGTTACTTTTACCTCTTCTTCGTTTTTTCTTTCGCTCGTTCGCGTTTTTTTTTTGCCGCGTAGCACACGCGAGATGGTGTGAGCCGTGTACACGGCTCGATGCCGAACACGCGATCTACGGCTTTATGCTCTTCTGTTGCACTTATGCATCTCTTCATGCCTCCGTTGGTCCGGCTGTATTTATAGATTGCAGTAGGCACGTTGCGCCTACCCCTCCGCAAGCACGAGAGTGTGCGCAACGCGCGACTCGATACGCGCACGAGTTAACGAACGAGACGCATTTGCATTACAACAGTTCCCAGAACGAAGGTGACAGTTTATGGCCGAACCACGCCTTTCCCCACTCGCGATTAGTGAATGAGATAATCGAGAAATTCCGCTAACCGTTGTCGCAGTTACCTTGTTTTGTTTTTTATTTATTTATTTTTCGCTCCGACTCTCGTCTTTCGATATTTCCTCTACTCTCAACCGTACGTCCGAACGAAAGCTCGGAGTTTGCGTATCGTTGCGTCAAACACGTTGCTGCATTCGTAGAATTCACCTTTTGTATATGGTTTTTTTAACGGAAACGTGCAGCATGTATGGTTGATATTTAATATATATATATTAAGTTTTATATATGTATATACATATATATATATATTAGGGTGGTTCGTTATATATATATATATATATATATATATATATATATATATATATATTAAGGTGATTCGTTTCAGGGCAACTTTTTTAGGTGTGAAATATTTTATTTGTGTATATATGTGTATATATGTGCACATATACACATATATATGCACATATATAAGCAGATTTAATATATATTTATATATATGACTGCTCACTCGATAGGTATAATGGCGCATTCGCTGCACTGATTCCTTTATAACATTTTCTCATCAGAATCATACAGCAAAAGTACTTAAGGGGTCTTCTCACTATAGACGCTAAAAAGGCTATTTTCATGAATTTTTTTGATTGGTTAATATTATAGATATTGAGATAAAAATTGTTACACTTAATAAATACACGTTCGAAATACATAAAACTTTTTTTTTTAGTAATTGTGTAATGCAAACAAACTTTAAACGCGTTTGTCTCGAAACGACGTTTTTCGACGGCTTGTTGATAAAATCTTCGAAACTACGGAACCGATCCTGATGAAATTTCAACCGCATATTCTTTACAACTATAGCTATAGCGCATAACAAGGATTTTGCAAATTTTGATATATTTTTATTAGAAATTTTGATTAATATTTTGATTACTATTTTTTTGCCAAAAACGGCGATAAAACACGTTTTTTTGTTTGTTGTTTTTTTCGAAAAATATCCGCCATCTTGTTATTTTAGCATATATCAAAAATCGTATGATATGCGCTATAGCTATTAACATACTGAATCTAAACCCGTTTGATTTTTTTATTCGGATGATGAATGAATAAAAAACTTAAGTAAAATAAATAGATTTTTTTGTTTAAAAAGAAATCTATTTATTTTACTTCATCCACCTATAGCTGAGAAAGAGTTGAATTTTCGGGCTCGGCTTATAAGACTTTTTTGTAGCAAATTACTTTCTCTAAATAGTTCTCATTTGAATTTTTTTCGATATATCTAATAGCTTACGCGTTACAGCCGTTTGAATCGATATTTTCATACAATATTCACTTGAAATAATGATACCTCTGAAACGGTTGAATTTACGGACATGGCTCAATGAACTTTATTGTAAAGTATCATATTTCCTATGAGAACCCACTTGGAAAATATCGCGATATCAAAATTCGCGGAATGGTAACACTAATAATGAGAAAAACATTTTTTTCAATGTTAATCAAATGGGAAACTTTCAATTTTCATTCGCGACCTCTAAATATTTTTTGACAACACCCCCCTTTCACGAAACTTCGTTTTTGGGTACCAATTAAAGGTTTTCGGGCACGATGGGTCAGAAAAAAAAGTTACCCTGAAACCAATCACCCTAATACACACACACACACACACATACACATATATACACATTACGCAGTATATGAAACAGTGGCCTGATAATTTGGCCTAATATATTTTCCCCACACGCAAATATCCATATATGTTCTTGAGTTCTTGGATATTATCCGTAATGTAAAGTAGAAGAAAAATAATATATATATATTTTTGCGGGTTCGTTCGCTGATTACAGATCTGCCAATTACGCAAACTCGACGAAGGAGTGCGAGCTCTCTGACATGGATAGATTGACCATTGCCGGCTCGAATGCCTTCCAGACGTCCAAGGGCTTCGACTACCTTGAGAATCATTGCGTCGACGAGCCCGTGAAGCTTTGCGAGTTCAAGAAACTCACGGGTCGTATTCTTAAGACGGTCGACTCGGTTTATCAGGACGTCGGTACATCCGAGGAGTGCCGGGACCTCTGTCTCAACTCTCCTTTCCGCTGTCACTCTTACGATTACGGTGATACCGGTGACATGGTATGCCGTCTCAGCCATCACGCGAGAGCTACCCTCTCCGACATACAGGCAAGTAAACGAACATTCGAATTTCAGGGAATACGGAATACGAGCAATTATGACGGTGCCTTTGTGTTGGGACACTGTTCGCGTAGGGAAGTATCGAAGATACGGCATTTGGAAAACGCGAGGGTAGACGAAAAAATGGAATATAGTGACAGATGTTTCGAAAGATTGATAGCGGATTGGGGAAATTAAATTTGATGAGGTCTTCAGTTGAATAAGGAATGTCAGGAACTAATTTCGGGTTCTAGGATCTAATTTTATTCTTACGACCTACAGACCTAGTTTTTTTTAATTCATTTTGATAGGACAAACATTTCGATATTCTATCGTGACGTCGAGCTGCGGATTGTTGGATGAAAAAAAATTAAGTCGAATTCCTTTGGATCTAACTCCACGCATTATAGATGAGTCCTAAACATCGACAGAACATTTCTTTTTCGCCCTTAATATATATTTTATCAAATAAAAACGACTATATATATATATATATATATATATATATATATATATATATATATATATATATACTACCGGCGAAAAGTTTCTGGACAAAAATTTGAAAAAGTTCCGGAACGATTTTTTATGCCATTTCGCCGATAGATGACATAAATGAATTTAATAAACGGCATTTTGTAAGGGAAGAATTCAACTTCATTCCGTTTTTTTTTTTAATTTTTACTATTTTTTTACGACTAGTATGCTTTTACGAAAACGACCATTGTTGCCTTTTTGTTTGTTTTTGGTTGACCCTGCTTACAGACAAAAAAAATTTCACGCATTTCTTTATCTTGAATCACAAAAGGGAAAGCTCCAGTTGCAATTTTTTTTTTTTAAGCTTCGTAGGATTTATTTTCTAAATATGTTTTGATTCTTTTGACAAAAAAAGACAATTTGAAAAATAATGTATAAGGCGAAAACGACAAGGATTCAAGGAAAATCTCAAGATAGTAAATGGTTGAAGTGGTTTTCGTTGAGTGCGCGAGAACGTTTTCAAGTTTTTTTTTTTCACCTATTTTTGGTAAAATATCAGGTGATTTCATTACCGTAACTCGACAGCCAAGGGGTTGGTGGTAAAATTTAAGGAGGAAAAAATTGTATTTTTCTATTTTCAACGTAATAGAATCGGTTGAAAGGAATCAATTGACGTGACTAGAAAACTATAAAATTTTATCGAGGAAAAAATGTCAAAAAAAAAATCTGGAATAATTATATTGTGTTAAAAACAGAAAAGTACAATGTTTTCCTCTCCTGAAATTTTACCGCAAACCCCTTAGTTCTCGAGTTAAGGTAATTCAATTACTTGATTTTTTATCGAAAGTACGTGAAAGAAAAAATTCGAAAACAAAATCTGAAAAAATTCCCGCGAACTCAACGCATACCGATTCAACTTTTTGCTATTCTGTTTTTCCCTGAATCTTTGTCGTTTTCGCGTTTCGCATTATTTTTCAAATTTTCTCTTTAAAAAAAATCGAATATCTTTTAAAAAAAATCGTACGAAGCTTTAAAAAAACAAAATCGAAGCTTGAGCTTCCACCTTTATGATTCCGGTCAAAGAAATGCATTTAAAAAATGTTGTCTGTGAACGGGGCCCACCGGATAAGGAACAAAAAAAGGCGAAAAATGGTCGTTTTCGAAAAAGGGTACTAGTCGTGAAAAAATAGTAAAAATTTAAAATACGGAATGAAGTTGAATTCCTCCCCTTTGAAATGCCGATTATTAAATTCATTCATGTCAACTATTGGCATGAGAAATGGTTTCGGAACTTTTTGGAATTTTTGTCGGGAAACTTTTCGCCGTTAATGTATATATATATTAAATAAATAAATAAACATAAAATAAAAACTACTAAAAGTATATATATATATATATATATATATATAAAATTAAATTCAGTAGTTTTTTAAAAATATTTGTTAAGGGCTAGAAGGAGCGATGTCCCTTAACCCGATAAAACTCCAATTCGCCTCGGATTAAAAATAAAATCAGTCTTTGATTAATCCGCACCCCGTACCGTCGAAAAGCAATCAAGTTTTAAAAAACCAAACTCATTATTTATTGCTTGAGTCAGCAGCTAAGGTAGCGGGAAAAAAATCACCTGACAGCAAGTCGTCTGCTCAGTGTCCGACCTCCGGTCGTTCGCAGTGTGAAGAGTCACTTTGTTGCGCGCAGCCCTGCACCTATTCACTCCTAACTGGTATATTTTGCACGAACGCGAAGAAGATAATTTACGGATCGACGAGCGTGTTCCTTTTGAACGGTCTCGTCGGTGCGCGTGAAAAACGGAACCAAAGAGGGTGATCGAAGCGTGTGTGCACGGTCTCGCGGGATCACGCGAATATATATGAATAACGGCAGCGTTAAAAAAAAAAGAAAACATCGTTATATGATGTCCGCGTGCACGCGGAAGTAGAGAAACGTACGTGGTGATCGATGGTAGATGCTAAAAGTTTCGCGCAATTTTCCATGCACGAGTACAAGCTCGGGAGCTCTTCGGATACCCCGGAGCTCCGGGCTTCAACGGGGTGAAGGGTGAAAAGACCAGAAAAAACGTATGCAGAAACGAAGAGAGAGAAAATCCCATTCTCTCCAACCTGTTGAAACTCACATTCCTGTCGCTGTCATTCTGTCGCTTCGCCCGTTACAAGCTGCGAACATTTCCCCCTCATGGGGCTCGATCCTTTCGACGGAGACGGAAACATTGCACGGTAGACGTTGATGGACCAGCATATTTCGCTGGATTACAGCCAGCGAGAGTTTCCACAGATGCAATATTCAAACTGGATAGACGGAAGGATCGAGACTCACCTATGTTGGTGGCGTCAGCCTGACAATTGAGGGTGAAGAATTTTTCGGAAGTGTTCGTTATCCGATAATTGGAATTTAATTGGATTTTACACGTGCTTCGCACTCGAGGCGTGATTAACTTTCGCAGCACTTTATCGATGATGTACATTCAGGAATTTAGACACTCATACGCGTTTTCCTGATAACTGATCGATATTTTCATGTAGCTGATACTGATGACCCCATGAGGTGACTGTCGCGAGCACGATTTTGCATTGACTTGCTTTGCAACTTTGAGGAAAATGCCACATTGCATAGATTGACATCAATGCGAATAACGGATAAGTCGTATTAGAGCTTGATGATAAACCCAAACCAAAGTATAGCATCACCTGTCTCATGTTGCCGTGCATGCCCCCAGAAACGTTGGTGGAAGCATGACGTTTTTAGCTAGCTTGAAATGCCACCGAGATGAGTAATTGGTCATTGGATCGGTTGGGGGTAATATTGGTGTATTGATTGCAGGAGCCTTATCTGGACGTGCCGGAAGCATCTACGTACGAGCTGAGCTCCTGTTACAACGTTACGATCGATTGCCGTGCAGGTGACATGGTTGCCAGAATTCAGACGAGCAAGCTCTTCAGTGGCAAGGTCTACGCGAAAGGCGCGCCTAACTCGTGCGTCCAGGATGTTAAGGCTGAACTTGAATTTGAGTTGCGTATGGCGTACGGCGATCTCGAGTGCAACGTGAGGCAACAGGGTCTTGGACGCTACTTTAACGACGTTGTCATCCAACATCACGATACGATAGTGACGAGCTCGGATCTCGGGCTTGAAGTCACTTGCCAATACGATTTGACCAACAAGACCGTCTCCAACGAAGTAGACCTGGGCGTACACGCTGACATTACACCGGCATTGTTCGAGGAGGTGATCGTCGACTCGCCGAACGTCGCCATGAAGATAACAGATCGTAACGGTAACGACGGTGTACCGTCGGCCGAGGTTGGTGATCCACTTGCCCTCAAATTCGAGATCCTCGATCCTAACAGCCCGTACGAAATCTTTGTTCGCGAGCTGGTCGCCATGGATGGCGTTGACTCCAGTGAAATCGTTCTCATCGACTCGGACGGCTGTCCCACCGATCATGTCATCATGGGACCACTCTACAAGACCGCAACTTCACGCAAGGCAAGTGTCTTCTTTGATTCTATTGTTACTATGTTTACAAACTGCCCTAAAACCAGGACTCCATAGTTGATCCACTTTGCATAGTCGTAGACTATGACTTATTGGCAAGTAAACCGAACACTGGGCTGGTTTGGTAGGACATGGATTTGGTAGACGTGGGAAGTTGTAGACTGAGAAAACTTATTGGCAGGTAAACCCAACACTTGGCTGGTTTGGTAAGTCATGGATTTGGTAGACGTGGGAAGTCGTGGAGTTTGAAACTCATTGGTAGGTGATCAGGGTATTTGGCTGGTTTGGTCGGCATTGCAAGGCATTGGTAGGTGACCTGCAATGTTGCTATAAGTGTCTTCCAACTGCCCTACAATCAGGACTCCATAGTTGGTCTAATGTGCGAAGTTGTAGACTGTGAAACTCATTGGCAGGTGATCAGAGTACTTGCCTGTTTTGATAGACAATGCAACTGATTGAGAAGCAATCTGTCATATTACCACCTGTGTGTCCTAACTACCTTTCAATCAGGACTCCTTAGTTGATCCACTTTGCGAGGTCTTAGACTTTTTAACTCATAAGCAGGTGATCAGGAGACTTAACTGTTTTACCCGGCATTACATCAACCAGACATCATGGATAAATGTCGAAAGGTATTGATTAGTACCTTAGACTCAAGTTCCTAGATTTTCATATATTTCTCTCGAAACCGAAGGCAGAGTTTGAAATTGGCTTTTCATTGGAAACAACGAATATCAGAAGTATGCAAATTGGCAAATCAAGAATAAAAAGAATCATTTGACCGCGGACAACAGCGACGAGGGCTCTCACGACGTACAACGAAGGCAGAATCCTCGAGGATGTTAACATTTCCATATCGATGAAAAGTGCCTAGAAGCAATACAAAAAATGGAGGATCGTAGTGCGGAAGTTTTTTGTGTCCTATCGGATGGAAGCAGAATTCCGATGCACTCGTCCGCAATAATCTATAGTATTGCAGGAGCCTGCGGGACATATCTTACTCCTCGATTGTGCAGTTTCATTTGAGCGAAGTGCTCTCCGCGGTGGCTTAAGGTCGAGCCCGTTTTCACTCCCGTAAATGTCGATATCGAGGCAGGTGTCCCGCTGCGGTCCGTCCAGACTCACGTATACCTGGGGAACTCGGGTCGCGACGCAGACGCGATAGCTATAGATGACGAGTATAGAGTTGGCTCGCGTGGCTGCTCGACGCGGCGGCCGAGAGCACTCTTCGAAATTGATTTCCCAAGGGGGGGTGCATCCTTGTTGCTGACGCGCGGGGCCGAAACTCAACGCTTTCTCACTCGTCAGTCAGCCCGCGCGCGCACGCCTATTATCGTATTATCGTTAGGGATAATAGACACTGGGTGGCAATGGGCTCGTGACCGGAGGATAACGACCTCGCTTCTTGCTTACTCACGTAAGCCACACGTCCACAGGTTCTCATAAAGTAACCGAATTGAACGAGAATCCGGAAGACAAATTTCATCAGCTCTTCTCGGAACGTTGGCTTTGGAGGAATGTTTTCAGGATAATATCCCTGGCACTTCCGGCTTCGTGCTGATGGAGTTTGCATAATGGAATGCGAGGACAATTTTTTGGGTGTCTTTATTATAGTGCAAAATTATGAACGGATTAAGGTGGTAGATCTCTAACGAGGATCCGAAGAAAAAATGCTGCAAATTGGGTAATTCAAAATAATTAACTTTCATGATCCAAAGATGCGAATTCCAAGATAGTTTTGTTTTCATTACCATCTATTTCATTGCCATGACGAATGCGTTCATCAATAATGATGAAAATTGCCAATCTGTTGGATTTAGGTTCAAATTGCGTTCACGATTCCTGCAACGTTCTACCTGAAAACCATTTTGATCGCGATCTCTATCACCAGGGTCGATAATTCGATGACAATAATTCTCAAAAATACTTTTTACCCTAATTTTCCTAAAATTAGAGTCAATCAATATGGAGAAGATTGACGGTCTTCAAATACGGTTCTGTTGGCTTCTGCAACAGGCTTACAAAGTTTGATCATCGATCATTCAAGTTCACGAATATAGCTTCTCGGGTAGCCTCAAGAGAGTCCGAGACAAATCATATGCTGGCCCCAAACACGCTCCTGGAGTCGACTGATCGGCGAACTGAACAGAAAAACATTCCGCAACAATAATGACCTACCGTTCTAAATTCCAAAACGTAGCCATGCATTTAGGGCCTCCACCCTATCGATTTCCAATACGATCGATTCTTTTTTTTTCCCCCCTCAAACGTTTATCCCGCTGCTGGGCACTTAAATTCTCATCAGTCATGCGAGTTTGGAGCTTCACGGGCATCCTCAATCATCCTATCGAATATACATAATTTCACAAACGGAGGTTAATAGCTTTCTCCAAAGTGGATCTTTGAGCTGAGTTTCCAACAAGTCACGTGTATCATTAAGGAAGAGGCGTTTTCGGGTGGCGGGCTGGCTATTGATGCGGCAGGCTGCTCCATTGACAATACAAAGAGAGAGAGAGAGAGAGGGGGGGGGTGAGAGAGAGAGAAAGAGAGAGAGAGAGAGAGAGAGAAAGAGAGAGAGAGAGAGAGAGAGAGAGAGAGAGAGAGAGAAAGCGTGGATGATGTCGGTACATTCAGAGGCTGAAAACCACCAGTTATTCAAATGAGTTTCGAGTGAAGGTGAAGCATCGAAAAGGAGAGTACAACGGAGAAGAAAGGCCAGCAATAAAAGAGAAGAGGTGAAAGGGATGTGTGCACAAGCGAGTCTCGCGTTAATCAATCACACGGGTTGACGGAGCTGCCAGTGTGCGGCTGTGTAGCTAATCGCGAGGCTCACGGATGACGTTCCACGGGAAATTAGCCGATGAAGCTGCGCGGGCTCCTGATATCTGGCCGTGTGTGGGTGGTCCCCCTACGCGGGTTGGTCTCGGCTGTTTTACACGAGCTGAACACATCGCGTCGGTAAAACGGACACGCGAGAATGAACTAACGTTAATTTCCGGCATGAGCGATACAAAAGATGAAGAAATAAAAAAATTCCCCGCACGTTCATAACCGCGTACACAATACAAAAAACAACGAGTGCACGCTGCCATTCGCAGTCTTTCTTGCTCGCCTACTCGTCCCTTTATCTTCGTCTTGTTTCTTCGCTTCGTCTTCCTTTCACGTCAGCAAACACGTATAACTTCGGTTAAGTGGCTTAGCGTCATTATTAATTGACGGGTTCTGTTGTGGATAATCATCTGCGAGAGACGCGCACGAACGAGAAGTCTGAAAAGAAACGAAGAAAAGGATCCGGAGGGGAATGGAGAATGGTAGAGCTCGGATCTTCTTGGGAGCGTAGAATGGACCAACACTGGGTAACATCCCCGACGGGGGATTGACCGTTTCTTATGCAAATATTGGAACCTGAAGTGTGTACATACGCGAGCCGTGATGGGTAGGGCAATTAGTACAGCAGGTCGTGGTGAAAAGTAGGTAGGTTCGTATGGCAGGCTACACCGGATAAGTCATTCAAAATTTAGAACTTTGTGCCATTTGTAACGAGACGATGCAATGAGGTTGACGTTTGCATCGGTGGGATTAAATGGAAATTAATGTTTCTGAATTACTTTAATTTATTTTGGCAGATTTTGAGTACGAACAATTCTGAATCCTTTTCTAAAGGTATTCCTTTCGCGGAGGGCCGTATTTTGTGGGGGCATAAGCAGGGCCTTCTGAATCGTCGGTAAATTAAAATTGCGCTTAATAAAAACATAAGTTACAATGGATTATTATACACAACGATAAACTACAATAAAAAATTTCGCGCGAATTTAGGAGATTGAGACATTTTTACATTTATTTGAAACATCACGGCTACGAAAATTCTTCTGCTAGTCACATTTTTCCAAGTTTCAACATTAATATTTTCAATAAACGTTCGGTGACCCTCTATTTTTATTGTCGTTACGGAATCTTTAGACTGTTTTACACCTGTGAGCAGTTTATATCAGGCATCTAGAGTTATTTAGTGTATAAATTATCAGAAAAAAATGTGGCCAGCGTGACATGTCCATAAAGCGCCGTATAAATCAGACGCTTTTTAGGGCCGTCATTTTTCATTAAAGGTTCGGTAACTTGGCTTGAAATTTTACCCGTACACTGGGATGTATTTTTACTTCATTATAGACGAAAATCAGTTAGATGTAAAATATTTGGGTTCGTGAAAGCAATACCTTAATTAAGATATTTATTTAGCAATCAGCAGTATAAATCTGTAAAAATAAACATATGGAAAATTAAACGTGAAAAGGAACTTTCGTTGCGTTGCAACGATGCAAACTTCGGGGTCGTGACGTTGCGAGGATACTACGACAATCTATCGATAAATGTTCCGCGATTAAGGGGGAACATTTTCTAACACTTTACGTAGTAAAAGATTATTATCTACTGTCGGAAATGTGACGTTCATTGCCAGCCTCAATTCGAGTTTTATTAATCTTTTGGTATGTCAAGATCATCTTGAAATCGTGACCAATCATTGGTTTTATTTTTGAAACAAATATGCTTAAAAAAAGAGGCTTCTACTTACAAAAGTATATTTGACCTAGAAATTGAGCCGACAGCGTAAAAAAAAAAAAAAATTAAACGACCGAAATGTAGATCTTGCCAAGGCCTTTAAATTTTTGAAGTCTTTTTTTTCTAAAATCAATATTTACAGGAGTGTTCTAGTGACAGACCTGATATTTTAATGCGGCCATAGTCAAACGTTCAAATGCGAATAAATTAAAGATATGACGCGCTCAAATGCAATCAGTTTTTTCTCGTTCTGCCTAATTTTTTTCGGGATTTAGGCTGCGAAAATCAAGCCATTTTTTTAAAGACCTTCATCAGGGACCTATAACCTAAATCTGAAGAAAAAAAATGGAGCCAATAATAATAAAGAAATTAACAAATTAACCATTTTTGTTGCATTCCTACCATGCAAGTTTTACCGCCATCTGAAATTCACAGACTCGTTAAAAAAAATCGAACTTTTCCATTGAATATGTCCAATTGAGCTGCCATCGTCAGCTGGCAAAACAAACCGTTTTTTTTAACGATCGAAGACGAGAAAAAGCGCGCACGCAAACGGAAGAACGAGTCGCGACAAAAGTGCAACTCGTCGCGGTATTATCGACGAAAAGTATATAGCCGTGGACAATTAAGGGCCATCGTGAAAGTGGCCGCGAAACTATTATTTCCCAAGAGTCGAGGAATACGCGGGACGCAAAGAAAATTCTCGTTATTCGCTTTTCCAAATGCCGCGGTAATTCGATTGATTCCCATCTACGTAATAATATCAAAGAGAAAGTATATTAAGGGCCCTCTCGACGTTGTGAATATACGTGACACGATTCGCGGAGTAAAGAGCCCGGGAATTGTGGCTCGGGAGAGCGAGAACGAGCGGAACGAGTACGGGGAAAGAGGATGATGACGGTGGAGAAAAAAAAGTTTGCGTTCCCGGAGAACATCCTCCGGAGCATTGGAGCAGGGGAAGATCAGGCGGTGTCAGATGCAGCAACTTTCCAAGCTACGCGCCTTCGAGGAAAGTAATTTACTTGGCGCGTTTCGAAGAGGACTCTGACTGACTGCGAGGATCAGGCACGAGCGTCTCAACGTTGAAGAAGACAGAGGGAGCCTCTGGCCATACTCGCAATCTTCGCAGCGCGGACACAAAATGTTACTGTGCAAAGTATCCAAGGGAGAAAAACGGAAAAAACAATGGAAATTCACGAAGACGCGGATAACCGCTGTCGCGATGAAATATTCGTTCGAGCGAGAGGAGTGGCGGAGCGGAAGTAGGATCCTTTGAATTTGCACGACTTTGGAAGCGAGCGAGAAGAGCATTTTTTATATTTAAAGAAAATTATTTTCAGTGTCGTTAAAATTGTTTGCCCTCATGGGCTGTCACGCCTTCAGCACTTTCACTTCAACCCCTCATTTGGCACTTGGCCATGTCCAGCTCGGCAGAGAACCCCCCGTCAGTGTTTTCCCTAGCCACTTATTCTTAGAGCACTACTGTCCAGCAGTCACCTGACCAACTAGCCAGATGTGGCCAAAATTGATTTATTATGAAATACACAAATTTGCGGATTTTTATTGTTTTTACCATTTATAAACGTTATCTTGGAAGTAGACCTGGGGATTTTGACGAAACTCGGTTAGTCTAGCGGTTTTGGGTGTGACAAAGCGATTTAACTCTATGTTGGCAGACTGGGTCATTTTGACACGGACGAAATGCTCACTTTTCGAAAATTAAACATTTTTAATAATTTTTTCAAACCATTTAATTTGATTTTTGCAGAATTTTAATTATACAGACATATTAACAAATGTTCAAAGTGTATCGCTTTTCTTTTCGATAAAAAACTAACCGAAAGGTTGTTAATGGCTGGTGGATGAAGTACTATCCGGGTCACATTGACCCAGTGTGTCCAAATCGTGGACAAATATAAGTGTGTCAATGAAGGGTTCACACCTAGTTGACATTTTTTAAATACCGATTTTTTTCTTTAAAAAAATTCTCGAAATATAACATCGAGATCCATTGACAAATGATTTGGAATGTCGCTAAAACACTCGAAATTAATTATTATCAGATTTTATAGCCCAGTAAATTTCTCTTTTAAAAGTATAATATACAGTTTTACAAAATTGACAATTTTCAAACTATTTAATTTGATTTTTTCCGAATTTTAATTGTCCGGACATATTAAGAAATTTTTAAAGTGTATCGCTGTTTTTTTTTCACTAAAAAACTGATCAAAGGGTTGTTAATGGCAGGTGAACGAAGTACTATCCGGGTCACATTGACCCAGTGTGTCAAAGTCATGGGCAAATATAAATGTGCCAACGAAGGGTTAAGGGCTCACACCTAGTTGACATTTTTTAAATACCGATTTTTTATTTTCTGCAAACTCTCAAAATATAACATCGAGATCCATTGACAAATGATTTGGAATATCCATTACACACTCGAAAATATTATTATTAGATTTTAAAGGACAGTATTTTTTCTATCAAAATTCTTCAAGTGCACCCAATCGTATTTAACAGCCAAGCAACACGACCCAAAAATACCAATGAACGTTGCAAAATCTTTTATCTTAGATTTTAGTTTTAAACTGAACTTGCGTATCTGATCTAACTTCTTTAACTTTTTTCGATCGGAAGTTTGGACATCATGCGTTTTCAGTCAAAGATAAAACCTAAAAATCTGCGCTTCTTGTCAGGGATAAGTTGGCTCTTTTTGTCATTGAAGATATAACCGAGTTTCTTTTTCAAAACCTCAACATGTCTCTGTGACATTATTAAAGCATTGCGCGTACGTGTTGCCAGTTAATAGTATACCGTCGAGATAAACTACTGACTGGTACCCCAAGTTTCTCAAATATGCAAAGGCAGGTTTCACAATCTTTGTCAAAACGTATGGCGCAGTACTGAGGCCGAAAGGTAGAAAAAAGAACTCGTAAACCTCCTCCGCGGAAATAAACTTTAAAAATGTTCTATCTGAATCCACAAGTTGAACTTGAGGAAGAGGCGTGAAATACAATACATTGGTTTAAACATAAATTTGTCTCTAATGTGTCTTAGACTGAATTTTGGTGATTTTGACTCACTTAAGTGCACTTAAGTGTTCGCCTTCGATTATGTTGAAACTCATGTGTGTATTCAAACATCGAAAACTATTAGACACGTATTTTTTTCTGCGAAAACACGGTTTTTCTCAAGGAAACCACCTCTTAAAGAAAAGCGTGTCGCCCCTTAATTTTTTTTCAATACTTCCAATGTATATTTCATAGCTTTACATTCGAAGAATTTTGTTTTTCGTTTCACGCAGATCGGTGAACTGCATGTGGGTGAAACTGCAAAATCACCCCTCGACGTGCTTTTCTTTGAGGGGTGGTTTCCTCCCTTAAAACCATTTTTCCACCGATCAAAAGAGATACGTGTCTAATAGTTTCCAATGCCTTATCACATATATGAGTTTCAACAAAATCGAAAGCGGACACTTAAGGGGAGACTTTGTCCTTGGAGTGCCATATTTCAGGTGTTTACATTTTATTTTTTTTAAAGGAAACGAGTAAAGCTTTTTGAGTGCGGTTTTTTTCTTGCTTTTATTCATGATATACAGAACGTTAAAAAATAAATAAAAAAAAAACCAAAATGGCGGCCGTTGCAGCTCCGCGAAAACAGGTCCTCAAATCGCGGGAGGTAAACGGCTGACATCAGTGCCCCCTCTTTGTTGATCTGAAACACAAATTCAAAGCATATTATCAATCTGTGACCCTTTGGTCATGGAATGACGGATGGGTTTTTCGTTTAGTACAAGTTTCGGGAAATGGCGGCAATTAAAAAAAAATCGAATATTCGCGTTTTTTTCGCATAAAAAGATAAATAATAAATGCAAAAATGTATCTATCGAAAAAAAGATCCGTCATTCCGTGACGACATATTTTCTGAGTGTGCTCTCCAAATTTGAGGTCGATATGTTAATTACAGCGGTCAGGAGAATGTCAGCCATTTTTAAAAACGTGTTTTTGAGAAAAACGCGTTTAAGGTTTTGTAATGTGTTTACACAAATGTGTTTATAATTACCGCTAATCGGCAATGCCTGGTCCATAGAGGC
This sequence comes from Ophion obscuratus, assembly GCA_964007375.1. Taxonomy (NCBI): domain Eukaryota; kingdom Metazoa; phylum Arthropoda; class Insecta; order Hymenoptera; family Ichneumonidae; genus Ophion; species Ophion obscuratus. Next base: position 53,949,416 of record OZ023316.1, on the reverse strand, counting down.
ATCCCTCCTCTTCTTCTAGCTGCTCATGTTGAGCCGCTAACATCTTTTTGAAAATTTCAAGGACAAAATCTCCCTTAAGTGATGTTCTCTGTCAGAGCTACAATCATTGGAAATAGCACAGCAAAATGGACCATCTTGTGTGCCTTCAGCGGTCCTCTGCCTAGTCTTCGACCTATCGTTCCTTCCACTGCACCAAAAAAGTCTCCATTCCACGTATTTGTCATTGTTGTCGCGTGCATAACATCTCACCGTGGGTCCAAACCACCAGCACATCGTGCATCAACAAGAGCGACAAAAAGCCCAGCCAAGTGCCAGCTGCTAGGGCGAATATTCCAAGACCGTTGATACCGTACAATCTATAGGGAGTTGGAAAGTACCGTGTACGGAAATGTGGTAAACGTTGAGTCGTGCCGTCCATGTGGTTCGATCCGTCTTCCGAGCGCTCCACTTGCCTCTCCGAATCCCGCCCGGGGCCATAAGGAGGCCCAACGAGAAGAATGAACAGAAGAAAAAAGTCGAATTTTCCTCCACCCGAATAATCAGAGAATCTACGAGGCGTTGGCCATTTGTCGGGAACGTTGAGTACAGGAAGACGATCACGCGTTGGGTCGATGTGCCTGTACCTATATCACGCGAAACTTCGTGTCCTGATATTAATCCCTGTGAGGAGGTCGCAGGTCCAGATATTCCCCGGAGGGTCTCGAACACGCTGAAAATTATTCCTCGTACGTAGCCTATACCTGTGTACGTGTGGGTTAGGTACAACCAGGCGAGAGCGCATAAACTAGCTCGCGGATTATCAGATGAAACGAAACTGCTCTATCCTCGCGAAAGCGCTCACAGGAGAGAGAGAGAGAGAGAGAGAGAGAGAGAGAGAGAGAGAGAGACCTCTAATTTCTGCGAGATTGCAAGGATCAATATTTGCATTCTCTATCTCTATCCGTCCAGCCCTCATCCTGATACGACTTCACAAGCTGTCGGTATTAACGCTCCGAACGAAACTGAACTCTCGTGCGTGCCATCGTCCCACGGGATCCAACGTGGAAAATATCCCGCCTCCATCCATCTCCCATCTCGAGAATACAGCCTGGCAAAGGTTCGGCATCCTGATGCGATCACGCAGGACCCAACGCTTTGTGGTAATAGGTCCTTTACAGCCGTTGATGGCCGGAAGTACATATTGCCAGGAGCATGGATCGAAGATGTGGATGAATGCGGATCAAACGGAAATGAAAAAAACCCTGCAATTCCATAATTGGCAATCCTGTTGTACGTGTCCATGTTCGCTACGACCTTGCATCGGTCCGTCTTTCTTCTGATCCTGCTGTAGTAATCCCAGTGAACAATTGACGATGCTGAGAGGTCGATAAAAGCATTCCGCCACGAAGTAGGTCCTTTTTTGCTTCGACTCCACAGGCTCCGGTTACAACTGCTGTGAAGGCAGCTCATCAAGGGTTTCGAAACGGAATGCCACCCCGTGAAACAACCACATCCAGTTCCGACAGCAAATGCTGAACGCACTTGGATATCTTCAAATGAAAGAACGCATGTCGTGTAAAATTTCACTGACATGCCAGTTGATGATGATCCGTTGAATCAGGACAATCTCTCATCCAATAGGAACATCAGTTTTAGGTCGTTCGTCAATCCAAAGTACTGGGCCCAGGAAGTAGTAAAGGGGAACGAAGCGTGTAGTTGACACTCTTACGACTATATTCTATACAGTAAGCATTATTTTAAGAGTCGGGTAGACTCTCCCTCCCTTTCGAGGAAGGGGGGGGGGGGCGATAAAACATCTGGTGGTTCGAGCGTGTTATAGGGCAATAGAAGAAGGCAAAAGGTACTCGGGGTACCAGTAGCGGCAACTCGGTTACCAGAGCTAACTGGATAGCAACATCGCCGGTTTAGGAAAAACGAGACGGTATAATACGGCAGGGGGGGGGGAGGGGGGCGCGTGCGCGAGCCGATGAAATACGCGCAAGCACGGTGGTAGGAAACATAAATTTGCTGGTGCGGGCGTTTACCGGGGGTTCAACGAGAAACTCCGTTTCACTGGGAGTGGTGGTGGTGCACCGAACCCCTCGCTTTTATACCTCCTTCCCTCTTCGCTAACTTGCTCTTCGCTCCGAGGCAGCCGTATATACCTACCGTCCCACCTACAGAGCTCTTCCACCCCCTTTAGTTTCCCGCGGGGGCGCCGCTCGCGAAGTTGATTTTATTAGCTGACTGGGAAGAGAAACGAGTCCACTTTGGGCTAGGGTGAAACTGCGGGAGGAGCTAGAACTCTGGCTTCCATCCCTCCTGTTACTGGACTTTGCGCAGAGGGCGGCGGTTGCACATGCAGACCAGCATTATCCATCGAGTTGTTTTTTTTATTCCTTTTATACCCCCCCCCCCCTCTCACTCTCTCTGCCTCTCTTTCTCTCCTTCGCTGGCTCGTTCTCTTTCCTCCCGGGTGCCTTCCACCCTTTTCGGTTTCCTTACGCTCCATCCTCCAGATTCGTTCTTTCTGCTCCCGACTGCCGAATTTCTAACGGCAAAACTTTTCGCGGCGAAACACGACGCGCTGTATGTCCGTCACGTAGCGAAAAAAGAACGGCGGGATGGAGAGGAGGAAAGAAAGAGAAATAATGGGGGTTGAGTCGAAGCTCGCATTGAGAGGCAAGAGAGGGAGGTCGGACGCTATCTTTGTGCAGAGCGTCGTCGTAGTCGTCGTCGTCGTCGCCGCTTTGAAACGAAATTGGAAACGTTTCTCTCGTCTCACGTACACAGTAAGAAAGCTATACTCTCACGAGGTGTCCCCCCGTGGCTGCCTCAGCTCCAACCCGCGATACCAAAAAGCCACTGCGTGGAAGGACTCGCGTCTAGCTATTGGCGATTCGCCTTGTCTCCCATGTGGCTCGGTCAATGCAAAATGGCTGGGCTCTGTGCCATTTTACTCGTTGGGCTTACGTCGGGAAACGGAGAGCTTAGCGGGACACATATGGCAATCCCGCAGTCGCTTATTCAGCTCATTCATACAGCCAGTAGCGTGAACTGAAATGCCACAAAATACTGACGGTGTATACTGTTGGCCGTATCTTCCGCATGGACCGGACATGTGTGGAGGGGTGGAGATACGTGAGACTGGTAGACGGCCGCTGGAGTTGTCAAGACATCACAGTTGGATGATAAATGGACCTGCTGAAGATCCCTTACTTATTGTTTCGAATTGTTGATAGCAGTTAGAAGAGAAGTTATCTTCTGAGTTGCCGTAACGCTTCTCGACCCAATACCCCAATGATGTTACAGCAAATCTGCTTTCTGCTTTGCTTTATACATGCTCATGGACTGGTAGCGAAGAGAATTCCCAGTGGTAAGAAACAGCATGCAGGTGGCTGATACCAAAGATACGGCACGTACGGCCAACCACTTTTCTATCATCCGGATGTGCAAATAGGCTGGGAAAAAGTTTGCGGTTTCCAGCTTGCGTCGAACACAATTAGAGTTTCGTAGTAAAAAGCGGGGACGACAGCAGAGCAATTGGAGGTGAATGAACCGAGTGGTCGCCAGCTGCTTTAACGAAATCACGGTCTACGCTGAACCGATGGATGATGACGGTAGTTTGGTTCTCTCAAATTTCGAGAGACCGGACGAGTCGCTTTCTCAACTCCGGAGGGTATTTGCAATGTAAACATGAGTTCGAATGAGCGACGAGTGTATGGAAATAAGTGATGGACAATGGGAACCGGTTGATCGCAAGCGGAAGGCACCAGGAGTCGGCCCAGCTTCTCAAGCATGCACGTGAAGAAACAGGACTTCGTTCTCCGTTTTTGTTGCCGATTAAATCAGCTTCGTAGTACTTCCATAGGCGGGATGGTATAGCGTGTGGCGTAATTCGCTTATGAGTTTGTACCGTTTTGAGGCGATCAGTGGACTCGGTAGGAACGGTAATCTTCTTAGAAGCTTTCACAACTTTTTACGACAAACATAGCCCTCCGAGAATTCCAGCATCGAGCAAGCGCGGGAGATGATTGATCGCTCATCTCTCCCTCTCCTTGCTCTCTTCGTGTACAGGCCTGTGTTCACGTGACGATCCTTCATCGTCACGTCGCACGTCTCCAGTGAACGGGAACTCGCTCGTCAAGCAGAAACGGAAAATCTTTCGGGGCAAACTTTCCATGGCCACCCCGATACGATAATAATCCCAAAGTGGTTTTTCGACCGGAAATCAAAAGTAGACACGCGATCCAACAGAAGCGTCAACCCATCGATGAATCGATGACATATTGAGAGGCGTTTGATCCTCGTTATTCCAATCGACTGAGGGACCTTGCTGGATGAGAAAGAGAAATTGCCCACACGAAAAAAATGTGAACTGATACGTGGTTGTACCCGATCACAAAATGATGACTTTGAGGATCGTTACATATTGCTCAGAGGATTAAAGCAAGCAAGTTGGTGACGCCTGGGTTTTAGTTATCTTAGGTGCAACTGAAATGTCAATAATTGATAACAAAGCTATGATTGTCTGAGGAAACTCATAGGGTTGCCTTAACTAGCGGTAACATCAATATTGGCAGCTAGCTCCAATCGCATTAATTCCCCAAACGTCAACCTGCCAACTGATTTTTTTAAGCGGTGATGCTGACAAGGAACATCCCTCAGGTGACACCCTTCGATTTTGTTGAAATTTGGATATGTTATAAAGCACCGAAAAGTAAGCGATACGTATTTTTTTTTATCGGCGGAAAAACAGTTTTAAGGACTGAAACGCACCCTCAAAAATGGGGATGTTTTTCGTTTTTCGTTGATAACGTTTTAACGGTAAGAGATATTTAAAAATTTCAAATTGCAAAAATGTTTATTTTTTTGTGTACTATACATTGGAGATGAGAACGTTAACGTTATCGACGAAAAACGATAAACACCCCTACTTTCGAGGGTTCGTTTCACCCCGTAAAACCGTTTCCGGCGATAAAAAAAAATACGTATCGCTTACTTTTCGGTGCTTTATAACATATCCAAATTTCAACAAAATCAAAGGGTGTCACCTGAGGGATGTTCCTTGTGAATATGCCAAAAAAGCCACCCATACAAAGACATCACTACAGTACTCGAATCGACAGTTTGCCTAGTCCCTCATTCGCATCCCACTTACACTGAGAAAAAAAATCATTGATCCAATATCATTGGTGTTATTGTATTAAATTTCGTTGATTCAAGTGTAAAATTGTTGGTGTAAATAATCGGATTTATTAGTCCAAACCAAACGCTATTGACTTTAATGACATGATAAAATTGAAAGGTTTTTTATTCAAAAGATATATTGTTAGCCGAGAACAATATATTATTGAAACTACCTAAAAAATTATCGCCAACAAATTATATAGTTTTGAATGCATTTTCTGCAACGAACAAAAAAGGCGTTTTAATTCATAACATGAATATTGTTGATTCGAGTACACAAGAAACATTGAATTTCGCTTGATTCACATAAAATTTCTATTGAGTAAATACGTTTTTCTATTTTTTCCCCATATCCGATATTGATTTTCAAGTACATTATTCGTAAAAATATTAATATTGAATTTTGTTTGAAAAATATTGAGCAAATGTTTGAATTGGTTGAAAAATTATGCGAAAGTAACATTTGTTTCTTTGGTTGAAAAAATTCCATCACATCATGGCCGAGCGCCACCGAAATTATAGGTGCGAGGAAACCCGTAGTTCTCGGAGTAACCGCTAGAAGCCGCACGCGCGCTCGCTTCTCGTAAGCTTAGCGCGAACCGAAAATCTACTTAAACGCCGGCGAAACTCTCAGAGTATCGCTTCTTGGCCTGTTGCTAAGATCAACGTGTAGTATCTGTTCTTATCCGTTGAATATGTGATATTCTTTCCACTATTATCGTAGATGATCATTCTAATGATCACTTTTTATTTAAGATTTAAAAGAAATTGCAAAACTTACGTCTCATGGCATGTTCGTTTCGATGTAATAAAGAAATAATTCGTTCTATTAATTATATTTTCGTACGAAATAAAAAATGTCGCAACCGCTTAATTATTTAATCCATACATCTACGGATGTCATATAGAATGATCTCCATAGAATGTCATTTTATTTGAAGGATAATGTGGATATTCCGAGAACAAAAGAGATTATCAAATAAATTCATGTCATTTGAATCAATCACATTTTCCAATATTTTATAGTATTGTAACAATCTCATATATCGGTGGCACTCCGCGATCAGACATTTATTTGAGTAAACCACTATATATTTTTGATTCAATTGGTTTTTTTTTCTCAGCGTCAATCAAATCCCCCAAAAATTAATTCGCGGCTTCTTCATCCCACTCGATCCCCAAGTACAACACCCGCAACGACTAACAACCGACATTTTGTTGTTTCATTCATCAGGTACTTCTTTCGCACTTCGACGCCTTCAAGTTCCCGAGTTCCGAGGTTGTCCAGTTCCGTGCTTTGGTTACGCCGTGTATGCCGTCTTGCGAGCCGGTGCAGTGCGACCAGGAGGAATCGACCGGTGAGCTGCGTTCGGTGATAAGTTTCGGTCGTCGAAAGCGACGCTCGACGTCGCAGACCCGCGAGGATCTTCTCCTCGTTCAATCGATCCAGATAACGGACAAATTTGGCTTCGAGCGCGACGGCAAGCTGAGCAACCGCACGGCATTGGCGAAGGACACGAGCTTCATCGAGAACGAGGACATTGCCGCGGTGGTATCAGGCATGTGCGTTAACATGGGTGAGGCAATAATAGCTGGTACACTGTTCCTCGTGGCGCAAATAATCGTCATAGCCGCTTGGACTTTCACCTGGCAGCGTCGTAGGCAAATATTGAAGCACCAAGAGGCCCTCTCGGTTTCGGTCTCGGTGCCGGGTATGCACAATTCAAGCGGTATGCCAGGACGTGCCGATAGCCTCTGCAAACTCTACGATGCCGGTTACTCGCGTCGTTTTTAACGAGCCCACGTCCTGCGCGGTCAGCGAGGAAAGAGCGAAACAGAGCACGAACCGACGACCGGGAACATATGTGTCAATTCTCGCGACTTAATCCACCCCCCCCCCCTCCCACTATCTCATAAGTTGATTATCGCTCACAACCCACCACTCATTTTCTTTTAGTTTTTCTTCCCTTCGTCCCTCATAATACGTATTCTCGCTTATATCGCGTACTTGTCATGTTGATTTAGTGATTCGATTGTTCGTCGGGAGTTTTGCCACTTTCGGTAAATACCGGCGTAATATGCTTCTCCACGAAGGATATTGCGATCGGGCAGCGCACTCTCGCGCGTTAGCATCGATTAATTATGCCTACTATAATACGCAGACCCACGTTGAAAAGTGAAAAAGCGCACTCGCGTTACCTTTCCACCCTCCCAGTCTCCCCTTCAGCTATCCCCAATTTGCAATAAGCGCATATCATAATCGCATAGCGTGAAACGGATGCACGGTGGGGTGACACAGTAGACACACTCGGCAACGCGGCAGCTAAGGGATGTTCAATTTTCCCGAGCATGTCTTCGTCGCGAACTTGCCCCGGGGCAAGGCTGAGGGCTGCCCCGTGATGGGCAGTCGCCCCGATCGATCGTTCGACATCGACCCTAAGTTTGAACTCCGCCGAGTGAACTCGATTCACTTTCGATCGGGGCTTCGACACGCGTTCCACACTTATACACACTTTTGGTTCTTTTTTGGACATTATCGCGCAGCGATCGCGAGTGATTGAACCCGAGGCGTTTTTTGTCCAGGGGTAAGGAAAAAGGTTGAGTAACATTTTTGGCGATCAGGATGCTCGCGTTTGCCGCCGGATATAATTAAAAACGTCCGAAGCTCCGGAGAAAGAGCGAGGGGAAGCCGGATCAGCGAGGGGGTGTACTTTTCGAGCGTAATTTCACGTTTTACGTGATATCCCAGCTGCCTCCTGACCCATTTGCCTGCCCGAGCGAACAGCCAACCCTCCCTAGGAAATGCCGCCGCAGCCAAGCTCTAGTGCCATTGGAATCATAATTTTCTCGCATTCGCCGATCTGAAGCGCCGCAGGGGATTTTCTGCATCGGGAAAACGAGTGAGGCGCGAAGAATCCCCCGGGGTGGGAAAAAAAGGCCGAGGGTTTTCGCACTCGAAAAGATTCTACCTATGTCGCGGATTTTTTTTTCCCTTAATGGAGGAACGTGGCGAAACTGTGATCGCCGAGTCGTTGAGAAGATTGGAGAAAACGAGCCCGAGACACGGTTAAGAAAATATAGATAAATCTTGGATGATATGATAATACGCGAAGTGGCATAGGTATATATATATATAGACAGATGTGGGATAACATGGAAATTTACCTTAGGTGGGAAAAATGTGGCCCCGTGGAAGATTCACGCGAGATCGGCCGATAAATGTTTTCATGCTTCTCTCGGTGCCACCCCCGCCAACTCGACTCCATCTCGCTCTCTGAGTATCTATATCTCTGCTTTTTCTCGCGCTCGCGAAACGGCCCATTACCCGCGAGCTTTCGCCCGTCTTTATCGAGCTTCGCACAGAACCGCTTCGAAACGTCCTTTGCTCGCGCAACTCACTTCCAGCTCGTTCGCGTCATCAGGGAAGGAAAAAAGAAACACGATAAAGGCAACAACAAAAAAAAAGCCTCGGGCCGCATAAAACGCAACTGAATCCATCCGCGTACCCGTTATTCCGTTGCATAACGTCGATTATTCGAAATAATGCTCGCGCGTAAAGTTTATCGCGTGCACCTTCGCAATGAAGAATCCAAGAAATTGCATACAAAATTGAATACGAAGGCAGTTTAGTGGCACAATTGAATTGGTGGATTGAAAATTGTACTTTTTTTATACGAATGATATTATAAACCAAATAGTGTATTTGAGTTGACGGTAGAGAGATCGAAATTGACAATGGGAATGGAGACCATACAGTCCATCTATGACAGTACATCGATTGACGTTTTGGTATCAAACATACGACACATTTCAGTTTCTCGAAGTACCAAAAACTGGAAATTTAATTTTTTTTTCCATCTTTGGAATATTTGTAACTTCCGGCTATTTGTCTATTTTTTTTGCCCGAACGTTTTGCCAAATCTTGGCTCGATTCCCCATTCTCGCGTATAAAATTCTAAAAGCCAGCAATTTAGTGTCTCAACTGAATCACAGAATTAAGAATTATTATTTTTTAGACGAACGATATTTCAAAACCAAATAGAATTTTGATGGTACTTTTCTTGGAGTTTATTCGTTTGGATCAGCAGAACGATTAAACTTGATAATGGGAATAAAGATGATACAGTCCATCAATGACATTTACGATGCGCTATCGATGATACACTACATTCCAGTTGCTCAAAGTGCCAAAAGCTCGAAATTCCATTTTTCCAAATTTGTTGTCCATTTTGGAGACATTCTTAAGACAATTTGCCTATTTTTTGTGGCCGCAAGCACCCACGGCCTTCTAATCTTACCGCCCGGCGTGTTTGAAGTGGCAGCGCGAAGACTGATGTGTACGTGGAACGACGAATTTTAATTAGCATTGGGAACCAAGCGCGATTATGCAGATGCTTCAGAGAGCAAGATATCAGTGGCTAGAGAAGCAGAGGGGGAGAGGAAAAAAGAGAGAGAGCTAGAGAGAGGGGTGGAGGTGAGAGAGCGGGCGCTTACCGAACCGCGATCCCAACAGTCAGCAGGGATGCTCGGGGGATGCTAACGGGGAAACGGATATTCCAAGAGAAGGGATCGGCTGAGATGATCATGGCGTTTGCAGCCTCGTAAAGGGGTTGGTGGTAGGTTAATTGCCTCTTGTGGCGCGTCTCGTATACTCAAGGGGATGAGAAGGGCGGGGGTAAGTGAGTTAGGCAGCGAAGGGGTCGCGGGAATGTTACTTCGCGGTATTCGCCTTTGGGTTAACCTGGAACTTCCTCGTCGATACAGTCCTAAAGCGAATATCTCCACCGATCCGTACTTCGCCACTCCGCACCTACTCCTTACTCCTCAAAGTGCGAGTCTAAGAGCCAGGTAAATCTTCGCGCAACAACCACCCGATATCTAATCCCTGAATCGCATCTCAACCTTTGACCATCAATGCCGCCGGGCCTGATCCCCAAACTCGGCGCGACCATCACGGCTAATTTGCATCGCTCGAATGTCCCCTGGCCTTTCCACCTAGGGTCGTCTCGTTCATTAACCCCCAAAGACCACCCAGGCAGTCCACCGAGTGTCAGGAATCAACGGTCAATTGGCACATCTTCATTTTGCACCCCATGATCTTCTCATCTGGCGATTCGATCTGACACGCGATATAAGAATCTTTCGATTGAGTGATTGATGTTGTGAATGATGTTCGGAATCGGCGATTGGGAGTCGAGCAAAGTGCAGATCAATTGAAGGCTGCTGCTTTGGCAAAATCAGAGGTCCGTTGCTTTTCCAAGTATGGAGATCTGTTGCTTGGCCAAGCACAAAGGTCTATGACTCTGTCATATCTGGATCTGAATTCTGGTGGTTGGGGCAAGTGGCAAAATACGTGTGATGGATGCGATTGCAATTCCGTTGGCTCTAGTAAGCCCGCCAAGCTCTTTGATGACCCAACGTTACATGCTTAACAATCGCTGTCATGTTGATCATCATAGTTGTGCACAATTCAGGCTCATCTACCAATCAGTATACGATCATTGCGAAAATAGTGTTTGGAATTTCGTGACAGTTTTGTCGTAGTAACTAGACCGTATCAGTATAGGTATTTTAATTCGTTATCCATTGGATCAGTAGAACTTCAGCCAAATTGATGTCGCGTTCACTTGGCCCGAATGAAGCATAAGTGATGGGAAATCTGAGCTGTGTGATCAGAGAGATCAAAGAGATTAATGAGCTTTGTGGCTTGTAAAGTCCCGTTGATTCTTCGCTAAAAATTTGCTCTCCAATCAGCCAATCGAACTCCTTGGTTTCTCAGGATGACTCCAACAAACTATAAAATTAATTGATCTTGATGATTAATCTTGATTAATTAAATTCAATCGTTACGGCTAGCCAGGATAAAGATAAGCCCGCGTGTAGCAGTCCCAAAAATCAAATCTTTTCGCTCGATGAAGTCAAGTGCAATGAAAAGTGCCCCTCGCTCGTCTACCCCAAGATCCTCAGGCATCAACCTGAAAACCACATGACATCCTAAATTTTTTTAAGCGTCAGTCTCCCCCTGGGCCAAGTTCAAAATGACAACATTCTGGCTAAAAAACGCTCTTTCTTCGATACGCTCAAGAATCGTTTTCCATGAGGATCACGGCTTATAAAAAAAAAAACCAAGGTGCTTATAAATTACGATAGTTCGAACGATTCACAGCGTACGTTCGTTTACGATTAACTCTATCCTTAAGTATAATCGAACGAATAATCCAATGCCTGATTCACCGTTAACGCTGAGTTGAACTTTATACATCTATACACGGAAGAAAAGAAACACTGCTTATGGTGAGTGGGTAGAAATTCAATTTTATACACAAGTTCGACATTAATGCGGATTCGAAAGCCCGCATGAACAAGCGCGATTAGGGTAATCAGCGTCGCGCGGAAGCACTCCACAGCTCATGCATAAATGTATGAAGAAAACAACGCGGTTGTTTGCAAGTAACGCTGTCATTTATAAACGGGAATGTTTCCTGTGTCCCTCAGTTCGTGTCTACGACTGATTGTTCGAGACGAGGCTCTACTTTGCATCGTTCAAACGTCGTTAAATGCTTCTCGAAAATGTTTTTAGTATTGTCTAGATTTTTTGTAGATCAAAACGACCTTCTTTGAAAAAGCAAATATTTTTTTTTAAATTCGAACGAGTGAGGTACTAAAAATGGAAGAAAAATTAGAATGAGAATATTTTCCATCGTGTCCGAACGATGCAAACTTGGTTCTCGTTCTTCGAGTCATTTGAGTATCTTCGTAATGTGGAGGTAAGGAAATGAGGATGACGCGACGAGACTCCGACTGTGCGTTTCAATGATCCCAGTGACACGAGCCTTTCAGATCGAGCGCAAACCCAAACAAACCCAAACGAAGAATATCACACCGGTCATCCGTAAAATCATTATAATTCTGATTGTTGAAGGATAATTATAAAATAGAGAAAAAAAATAGGGCAAAGAGCTCGATCATTGTCCAAAGGATCTCGAGTCGCTGGTGTCCTGCCTCCTCGCACTCTTTTATCTCCGTTTATCAAACTTGCTGAAGTTTCGATGCGTCTGTCGCACAAGTTAACGTTACAAGGTGGATTTCCCGGACGTCAAACGTCCGGGAACAACTGATCTGACGACGGTCACAAACCCAAACAAAACCCAAACAAACTCAGTCTCGCCTTTGACAAGACTCTTCGAGGCAATTCTGACGATCTTGGAGTTTGGGTAAAAAAATATGTCGGTGAATTTTGCATCGCTGGGACGCAATGATAATGAATTATCATTAATCGCCCACATTTTTATGCGGCACATCTGGGCTTCGAAAATCGCTTGAGCGTTTTTTTTAGAATCCCCTTCAGAGATCTGCAACTTGGAGCTGCAAAAATTTGACAATAATAAAAATGAAAAACGAAAATTATCGTTGCCCTCCAACGATGCAAACTTCATCGCTACAAAAACAAAACACGATTCGTCAGGTTTTTTATTGGGAGATGTCATGGCCACTTGCGTTTTTTTTTTTTTTTTATTAAATCAAATCCTGGAATATCTTGCCGTTAGCGAGATTCCAAAAAAAAAAAACGGAAGAATATGCGAGAGAGCCAAAACGAGAGTGCCGATGATGCAGGACCGAAAGAAAATCGAAAAATGTCGCGAGTCTTCTCGCGCAAGCCTGACGAGAATGCGCTTGGACGCAGTGGTGCAATGCACTTTTCATCGAGTTGCAAGAATCACCGTTCGTGCTCGTATTTGCAGCGGCGCTTGAGAGCCGCGAATGTCGCGGAACGTCAACTCGATTGAAACGCGAACGGGGAGCACGAAAACGAGAACGAACGGTCGATAATTCATCCAACTCGATGGAAACTGCGCGATATACTCGTGTATCGCAATTTTATTCATATGTAGCGTTAAGTATGAGTAATGAATGATTTTTACGTCTAGCAAGTCTGAAAAGTTTTTCGGTCCATTTCGCAAGAGGCTGAAGTTTTCGCGCTATTGGAACGCCTAGAAATTATTTTTCAATAGAGCGTTTATTTTTATGCCTTGAAGTGTACGTCGTTGGAACGCGACGAAAATGTAATTTTTTTGTTATCACCTAAAACTTTTTTTATTTATTTTCATCACCCAAAAGATTTTTGTGGAGCTTAGAAAAAATGGAGACTTTTGCGTTATTTTCGCAGCCTAAAACTGCCAAAAAAATGTGTACAAGTGAACGCATAAGAAAAAAGAATTCTCGTTGCATTTCAGCGATGCAAACTCCATCATTTATTTTCAGTACCGCGCAAACTTTTTAGGCGGATCAAATCCGCGTGTCTTTGAGAATAAAACAGGTTTTTTTTTTCGATTTGAAAATGCGCTACTGGGAATAACAATAATCGGGAAATGCGCGAGTGTTCCAGCGATGAAAACTTCAGCGACTTAAATTTTAGCAATTAGAAAGAAAAAAACGTATAAATGTAGCGATATTTTAATAGCGTCTCATCGAGTGTACTGTAATCGTCGCCGCGACAACCGAGAGAATGTCAAATACTGTAACTCAATATTGGACTCGAGGACGACCGGGTCAATTTTTTTTTCCCCCCCCGAAGGAAAAGAGTATCGCGCGCCGTAAAATTTTCGACGGTAACTCGCTGCAGTTTTTTTCTCTCGCAGTTACGAGAGAACTCTGCCAAAATTGCGCTCGCACGCTGCACTCGCCCGTTCAGCCTCGTTAAACGAACGTTACACTTTCGTAACTCGTTTCACGCGAGACATTTTTTTTTACAATTTAAAAAAAATGACGAAAAAACATTCCACCGGCGAGTGGCCGTGCGCGTGTATCAGGAGTCGACGTCGCGCTTGTCCTCGAGCCCGAGGTGCGGGCCTGCAAGCGTCACAAATCCGGATCTGCTCTGTACACCGCCCTTCGCCGTTCTTTTTTTCACCCCAAGAACCGCAAAAGCTTTCCACCGTCGTTTCAATTCCGTAGCCTGACAGCCCGGACATTCAAATCTTTTTACCTCCGGGACTTTTCGACCCTTCGTTAAAATTGCATCTCCAAATCGAAAAAAAATATATTTTTTTGCCGATTTTTTTTGTTTTTACCGATTTTTTTTTAAATCGCGATTTTTCGTTCGCGACCAGACGGGAGAGGAAAAATTTGCGAAGTGGATTGTCGAGTACAGAGCATATCCGAGACGATATCTTTCACCATTCAGCCGCACCAACAGTATCAGCTTATTTATTTAACATTTACGTTTAAGGCGTCCACGAGCACAATCATCGCCGATTGTATTATCATATTACGCAATTTTGTACTGGAATTATTATTATTGTCATTACTTTTATCATTATTATTAATTATTCTTGATTACTTTTTTTTCGTACTTACGGTGATCGAGAAGCGCTCGATTGAAAATTGTGAGGGAACGTCAGTAGACACTAGTGTGCAATAACGATCCGATATATATATATATATATACACATTCCCACCGTCGTCCGTTTCCCCATTATATCCATCGAACAATCTTTGTACTCATTTAAAGTATTCGTACAATCCTTTTTTTTGCAATCTTTTTCTTAATCGTAATTCCGAGAGGGATGAAACGCAAAGAAATGACTTTTCGTTCGTTTGTAATTTGCGGATAAAAGCGATCCGGCAAACGTCCGTGCTCAACGACTCACAGCTAAAGTTCCCCCTCCTTTTTTTTTTATTATTGAATCAAACTGTATTCCGATTTTTTTTGTACTCTACTGAGTTCTATGTCTCTGATGCCGAACATCGTACTCGTCAGTACCGTAACGTTGTACATAGATCATCTGGTACGGAGAAATAAACTCATTTTCTAACGAACCACTCGTGTCTCGCGTGTACTCATTTCCCCCCCCCCCCCCCCCCTCCTCGCTCTCTCACTCTGTCAGTTTTGTTTTTCATTCCCCTTGCCCCCTGTCCAATATCCTACCTTTACGATCCTTGTTTTATTTACAGCCCTCATAGCTCGCACCGGCGGTTTTAAGACCGCCGCTGGCTGAACATGGCCACACGAGATACGAATCTCAATGGTGTTGGACTGTACACGAACTACTGCTGACTCTCGGCCAAATGATTATTATCGGTATACTCGTAATTGCGATTTACAACGTATTGTAACGCCGGTAAGTGAGCATAATGTGACGCTAAGTAAGTATATCGTGCTGGCTACCGTAAAGCAATCGCGCGCCGACCAAGTACACACGGAAATAAATATATACTGGCGGGTGTATTTGCAGGAACACTGCGGATGTAACGTCGCATGCTTTTTTTTTTTACTTCCTTTCTTTTGTTCATCTCCATATTCAAATGTGGAATTTTAACGCGTGCGAAGGGAACAAAAGACGCTTTGGCTTCGCATATGATGGGACAAGCAATTTCGGGAGGTTCGTTGACAGTTACCAAATTTTTAGTTCAGTTTGGTCATTTTATAGTAATTTCGGTGAAAGTTAGTAATTTCAGTGAAATTTAGTTATTTCAGCAAATTTAGTAAATTCAGTAAATTCAGTAAAACTTAGTAATTTTAGTAAATCGGTAAAAAAAATTAGTAAATTCGGTAAATTCGGTAAAACTTAGTAATTTCAGTAAAAGTTAGCTATTCAGTAAATTCGGCAAAACTCAGAAATTTCGGTAAATTCAGTCAAAGTTAGTTATTTCGGTAAATTCGGTAAAACTAGTAATTTCGGTCAAATTCAGTTATTTCAGTAAAACTTAGTGATTTCAGTGAAATTGATTAATTTCAGAAGAAATTAGCAATTCAACGAAATTTAGTAACTTTTTAAAATCTAGTAATTTAGTTGAATGCAGTCGTTCAGTAACAATTCAGTGATTTAATAAAATTAAGTAATTTCCGTAAACATCAGTAATTCAATCAATTCAGCATTTCAGTACAGTTTAGTAATTTTTTTTACGAGATCGATACTCTTGTCAATGGAAAATATAAGTTGATGAATCTTCTTTTCCAGCCGCTGCTGATTTTGATAATTAATTTTTCCAAATGACCTCTTGATCTCCACACTTTATTAGAAGAGGAAAGAAAATACACATCGCCTTGTTCTTATTTTTACCGATTCTACCGATTCATTTATTTCGCTCATCCGTCAAGAGTATGAAAAAAAAATGTATTATCGTCTTCAATTACGTGAATCATCGAGAAATTCAGTTTGATACGTGAGGTAAGTACAGTTGGTCTTAATGTATTAAAATTAATAATATGAAACAATAATAAATTGACGTACCTTCGATTAAAGTCAAAGCGGTTTGGTATCATTCTTTGGATAATGATATCTTTGTACTTATAATTTATTATTGCACTATCAGAAAATCACTCACCATTTATAATTAATACATTATAATGATAATTATGATCATTATCGTTGTACGAATTATACAACAATAATACAAGCCTGGGCACATAGCTAGTATCTATGAGAATCCTACGGATATATGTAAAGTAGGACTTTCTTACGAATTGGTCGTAGTCCCAACTAACTATATCGGCTTTGTCGACGTTCCTGCTGGCATTTTCGGGACTCTCAAAATAAATTATTATTATTATTATTTGCAAACAATGTTCCGATTAATTTATAAACTTAATTTTTTTATTTTGATTAATTCATCATTATTATCATTATAATAATTATTATTGCTAACTATAAAAACTACATAGAGACATATCACTTCAATCTTTACAGTTTTATTTTTCGACTTAATATATTGCACGACTTGTGAGCATTGCAATTTAATAATGCACGCAGCGTTGTCAAGCTTGTGGCATTTTACATTGTTGCTCGCAATATTCTGAAGTGAATAGAGTTAACGCCGTAATAACAGCAATCAAAGGGTATACACATATCGTATACGCTTCCTATTGCATGTGTATAATGAGCGAGCCACTAGGGTTTACGAAAAAAAAAAAAAACAACCGGATATTTCCTTTGGCGACCTTACTACAATCCAAAGACCATCAGTTACACAAGGCTGGCTGTTGAGGAAGGAAGGAGGAAAAAAAAGCAAAAGGCTCAGTGCTGTCTGCCACGAAATGTTCTATCTTGATATTTCCGCGCAACCTGGTACGTATATCAAAACAAGGAGATATTGGTTTTTCCACTTCTGCTGAAATATCCTCGCGCAACCTGTACTTATATTAGTAAATAAGTCTTCCCGACGCTCCTCTGCTAGCAATTATTTTTTTCACCCCCACCCCCTTCGCCCCATCGTGAGAAAATACTTTGAAAAATGAGAATGAAGGGAGAGGAAAATGTTCGCTCCGGGGATAGAAAAGAATTATTTTAATGCCTTTCATGACAGAGATATGTTATTTTTATTAATTACGAAACACGCCATGTTTGTTAATAGATTGATGAAAGAGAAATTGTTTTTATAAGGATTAGACAAAGAAATGCATTTGTTGGCTATAATGTCTGTTTAATGTTTGCTACTCTGGCTGAGCCCGGGCTCGTCGGATTTGCTTAAATATTTAGAAGCAGCCGTTCGTTGAGTCTTGCCGACAGGCTGAGAACTAGCGAAGAAAATGGTTGATGCACTCCTCCGGAAGAGAAGTTGTTGGCAGAAGAAGCGGGGTATTAAGGGGTTATGCCTAGTTGTAAAAGTACAAAAATCACTTTTAAAAACCTATATATTTTGACAGCATGCGATCTTATAAATGTCACCTGTAAATTTCAAGGTCATCGGATCAAAATTAAAAGATCAATAGGCTGTTATGTAGACGCCCGCCGGAACGCTCGGAGCGTCTTTCGAAACATTGAACCCCTTTTTTCTGGGAAGTACGTTTTCACGGTTGGTGAGCAAAATAGCTAAAAAAAACATGCATCGATTTTTCTGAAATTTTTAGCTCTTTTTCTAGATGTGAAAATATAGTATTAGTACAGTCGTGCTGTCGCTGAAAAAACCCGGAATCGGAGAAAATTAGAAGAAGGCTAGTTTTTTGACAGGTGATTTTGTAGGTGTCGCGGGTGCTAAATCCAAGTTTGCCTAAAAATCGGGGTGTAGGGTTCTTTTTTAGGGAATGAAAGGAGATGGGGGTGGATTAATACCAAACTGCAACCCCTACGAGGTCGGCGCCGTGAGACAATATGTTCAGAAAAATCCGGGCTTCAGTTTTGTCCACAGCACCGAAGTCGTGGAAGTTCATTTTGAGGGTGAAAAAGTGGGGTGAAATTTTGAAAAATCGGTTTTAATTCAATAACTCTTTAGAAAAAAATCGTACGTTTTTTGTTCAAATGGGAACGTTGTAGCCCTTGAAAAGACGCGTTGATCGAGTATTCGATCATCACTCTCCGATAATATGTTCACCCCCAAAAAATGGCTAAAAAACTAAAAAAAAATAGTTTATTGAATAACTCAAAAACAATCGGTTTTTCGAGTATGGTTCAAATGTACGAAATGTAGAGAATAATTTTCTGCATATTTTCGTTGCTATGAACCACCCTTGAATTTTGATTTTCCAACCCCTCTCGGGGGTTGAACATTCAAAATGAAATTTTGGGAAAACTATTGACGGCACGAATTCGCCGCCGTGGAAGAATTTGTAGCTTGAACCCTCAACTACATTTTTGTCCATAGCGCCAAACTCGTATCTCTTCAGTTTCGGTCAGTAGTTTTCCCAGGATTTCATTTTGAATTTTCGACCCCTGAGAGGGCTTCAAAAAAGCAAAATTAAAAAGTTGTGCATAGGAACGAAAATATAGTGAAAATTATTCTCTACATTTCGTACATTTGAACCATCCCCGAAAAATCGATTGGTTTTGAGTTATTCAATAAACAATTTTTTTGTTCATTCTTCAACAATTCTTTTGGGGGTGAAGATATTATTGAAGAGGGTTGATCGAATACTAGATCGACGCGTCTTTTTAAGGGCTACAACGTTTCCATTTGAACAAAAATTGTATGAGTTTGTCCTAAAGAGTTATCGAATGAAAACTGATTTTTCAAAATTTCACCCAACTTTTTCACCCCCAAAATGAACTTCCACGACTTCGGCGCTATGGACAAAAATAAAACCCGGATATTTCTGAACATTTTGTCTCTCGGCGGCGACCTCGTGGGGGTTGTAGTTTGGCATTAAATCACCCCCAACCCCTTAAAAAAACCCTACCCCCCGATTTTTAGGCAAACTTGGTTTTAGCACCCGTGGCACCTACAAAATCACCTGTCATAAAACTAGCCTTCTTCTAATTTTTTCCGATTCCAATATACGGCACGACTGTACTATATGTAATTGGAGGATTTTTCTCCCGATGTATAGGGGAAGGTGGAGTGCAGTGTGTCACTTTTTTCTAACGAATTTTTACTCTAATCATGGTAGTCTGCTGATTAGAAAAAAAGGTCATAACCGATTTCATAGACGTTTGGGCGTACTATTAAGGCGGTTGAAATTTTCACACTTTTCCAACATAGATAACAGATTTTTACACATAACAGTACGAACCCAAACAAAATCAGTATATCATTATCAGTAATATCACAGGAACGTCTAATTTTTACGAATTGCACGTCGTTGACAGCGGCCCGTGACACATTGCGCTTCCTCGGAGCGTCGTCACTTCTTTGTTTCCTCATTGGGAGTCGGGGCGTTGTGTCTTGGTGATACATTGCACCCCACTAGTTAAATATTTGATGATTGATGAAAATAACTATTAATTAAACTACGAATGGAAAAACACAAGTCACTGAGCTCATCGTGAATAATAAAACTATCGATTAGGACCGCAAACTCGAGCCGCTACAGAAAGTTACGTTATATTTTACGTTTTTCCGGCGAGAGAAATATTTTTTTTTCAAGCCTCAAATAAACTGCTAATTGTCAATAATTCTTTGTGGGCTGCTATTGACTTTGCTTTAGCCCTGAAGACACCAAATATAAATCGCGGTCAACACAACAAAAATCGTAATTTACGAACTACAAACCTCCGGGCAATCGCATGTAGCTCACAGTGCTCCGTGATGCAGTGTCCCCTACATTCGATTTGATGAACGAAAAATGCACATTTTCTTCGCAAAAATCAAGACTCTCGTTACGTAAACACGGCATTTAAAAAAAATTGATATCTCGGAAATTCCTTCAATTAATAATAGGATAAACTAATATACTAACGAAATCTATTTGATTTTTTAATATTAGATAACCCGGCTCACAAGAGCATTGCTCACCGCAAAATATATTTTCGAGGGATGCTTCTCCGATCGGCCGTTAATCGATTATAACTGAATATTTTCACACACAAAATTACAGCCTGTTCTTCAGATGATATTCTTCAAAAACCTAATTTTTGTAGAAATTTATCATCACCATAAAACATAACAAAAATCCCAAAAATGAGCTGTTTTCGACTGCTACGACTAGGCATAACCCGTTAAGGCCTTAGGCCACAGTAACGGGTATAATATCATGTGCGCATATAACAATTTTTTTCCGTATGAAAAAGTGATTCACTCATAAAAATAATTACACATCTATTTAGTATAAATATCAAGCTGTTAGAATTTTTTTTTTGGACGCACAAAATGGTCGACTACTCGAAACTTCTCGAAACAGCTTTTTTCCAATTGGCGTGACAAATAACTTCAACAATTTTCACTCAATTTACTTCAAATTTAAAAGTTATGTTCTTAATTGCATTTCGCAGAGAAGTACGCACGGAATTTCTGATCAATCGAAAACTTTTCATTTTATGGGAACGTATAACGAAATTTTTCACCGAAAATTCATTTCTTAATTTCAAATACCTACAACTTTTGAATAAAACAATATTTTTTAAATTCCGTACGTACTTCTCTGGGTATTCTAATAGAGATTGACGGGAATTTTTGTTTTTTGTTCTAGGTGAAAAATTGTGGATGCTAAATGTCATTTCGCGGAGCGCCTAAAAAATTCGATAATAAAAGAAAACGTTAGTAGTTGGCCATTTTGTACATCGAAAAAAATATATATATGTATATTTTCTAACAGCTTGATATTCATACTAAATAGATGTGTAATTAATTTTATGAGTGAATCACTTTTTCATACGAAAAAAAAGTTAAATTCGCACATGATTTTATACCCGTTACTGTGGCCTAAGGCCTTAAATTGAACAGCAAAATTTCCATCATTACCATTTTATAACGACCACATTAGGTATTGACGACATTGTTAATTTCTGCCCCTATTTTCCGCCTTGCATTCTGTAATCGACAGGGCAATATAGCTAGCGTAATGAAGTATGAAAGAGCCTTGAACGGTAAGTACATCGAAGATCGGAAAGGACTCGATGGAGCGCAAACACAAGATGACAAACACCCGAAGTAACAATCTGGCCTGTGGGGACGTCCATAAAGCTAGCAGAGCAAAGTCCCCAAAGTCGATTTAATTGGTATCAAAATTTTGTGCTTTTTAAGTGCTAATTTTGTGCTCCATTTAAAATTTTTGTGCTCTTGTCGATTAGCGGGAAATTAGAAAACAAAAGTGCTCTGTTGGCTTACCATCAAGCTAGCAGAGCACTTAATGATCTTTGCCACATCTAAGAACGAAACTACGTGATATTTGTGTGCTTTTTATGTGCTATGCGAATACTGAACAGCCAAACCCCTATTTTTCTTTTTTCGGTCGATATAGACCATTAAAAGACCCTCCAATAAGAGCATATACCAATTTTTTGGATATTCTGATATGAAAATACATCATATTTATGTGCTTTTTATGTGCTCTACGAATATCCAAGAGCCAAATCGCTAAAACGCAAATTTCTCCCAAAACCACCCCTACAAGACCCAAGCTACCCGCCAATACGAGTATTGGTTATTTATCGATATCGCAAAATCAAAGCAGTGCACATTTATATGCTTTTTATGTGCTCTACGAATATCCATGAGGCAAACCGCTAAAACAAGAATTTCTCCCAAAACCACCTCTGCAAGACCCAAACTACCCACCAATATTTGTATTGGCGGGTAGTTATAATTACATTATTATTATTATTTTCAATTTATTGAAATTGACAAGATTATATTCAAGATTATATATGACAAGATTATATTCTCAACTTTGGCTCATCAGACAAATATTGTTAAGTCAGACAAATACCTGTTAAGTATCATTACAACTTTTCCTCATCAGACAAATATTTACACCGGTACACTCGAGTAAATTTTGTAAAGTTGCCCCGCCCCCCCCCCCGCCCCTAAAGAAAAAAAATCGGCACTGTCACCAGAACTATCAATATAAACTACATAGAAATCCAGAACTGTGTGAGAGGTAACCAGAACTGATTTTTCTCCTTCGATTGAGCAGTAGATTGATGGCGCGATGGAATGCTTTAGATGAAACCAGATTTTTTTTCTCGGAAAAATGGATTTTTTTCGGAGTTCTGGTTGCCTTCGCAAGAGTTCTGTTAAGTATCTTTACAACTTTTGCTCATCAGACAAATATTTACCCCGATACACTCGAGTAAATGTTGTAAAGTTGCCCCCCCCCCCCCCGCCGCCAAAGAAAAAAATCAGTACTAACACCAGAACTATCAATATAAACTACATAGCAATCCAGAACTATGTGAGAGGTAACCAGAACAGATTTGTATCCTTCGATTGAGCAGTAGATTGATGGCGCGATAAAATGCTTTGAGTAGACCCAAATGTTTTTTTTTGTTTGAAAAATGAGCTTTTTTGGAGTTCTAGTTGCCTCCGCAAGAGTTCTGTTAAATATATTCTCAAGTTACATTCGAGTAAATTTTGTGGAGTTGACCCCACTAACAAAAAAAAATCGGTACTAACACCAGAACTATCAATATAAACTAGATAGAAATCCAAAACTAGGTGAGAGGTAACCAGAACTGATTTTTTCCCCTTCGATTGGAAGTAGATTGATAACGCGATGGAATGCTTTGAGTGAAACCAAATTGTTTTTCGGAAAAATGATTTTTTTTCGGAGTTCTGGTTGCCCCGGCAAAAGTTCTGTTGAATATCTTTACAACTTTTCCTCATCAGACAAATATTTACAACGGTACACTCGAGTAAATTTTGTGAAGTTGCCCCCACAACGACAAAAAAAACGTTAGTCACAACTGAGCTATCAATAAAAAATACATAGAACTCCAGAACTATGTGAGAGGCAACCGGAACGGATTTTTTTCCTTCGACTGAGCAGTACATTGATGGCGCGATGGAATGCTTTAGATGAAACCAAATTTTTATTCTCGGAAAAATAAATTTTACTTCGGAGTTCTGGTTGCCCCCGCAAGAGTTCTGTTGAATATCATTATAACTTTTCCTCATCAGAGAAATATTTACAACGGTACAATAGAGTAAATTTTGAGAAGTTGCCCCCAACGAAAAAAAACCGTTAGTCATAACTGAGCTATCAATAAAAAATACATAGAACTCCAGAACTACGTGAGAGGTAAGCAGAACAGATTTTTTTCCTTTGACTGAGCAGTAGATTGATGGCGCGATGGAAAGCTTTAGATGAAACCAGATTTTTTTCTCGGAAAAATGGATTTTTTTTCGGAGTTCTGGTTGCCTCCGCAAGAGTTCTGTTAAGTATCTTTACAACTTTTCCTCATCAGATAAATATTTACACCTGTACACTCGAGTAAATTTTGTGAAGTTCCCCCCCTCCCCAGCCGCTAACAAAAAAAATCGGCACTAATACCAGAACTATCAATATAAACTACACAGAAATCCAGAACTATGTGAGAGGTAACCAGAACTGATTTTTTTCCTTCGATTAAGAAGTAGATTGATGACGCGATGAAATGCTTTGAGTGAAAGCAAATTTTTTTTCGGAAAAATGAATTTTACTTCGGAGTTCTGGTTGCCCTCGCAAGAGTTCTGTTGAATATCTTTACAACTTTTCCTCACCAGAAAAATATTTACAACGGTACAATAGAGTAAATTTTGAGAAGTTGCCCCCAACGAAAAAAAAACCGTTAGTCATAACTGAGCCATCAACAAAAAATACATAGAACTCCAGAACTACGTGAGAGGCAACCAGAACGGATTTTTTTCCTTCGAGTGAGCAGTAGATTGATGGCGCCATGGAATGCTTTAGATGAAACCAAATTTTTTTTTTCGGAAAAATGGATTTTTTTCGGAGTTCTGGTTGCCTCCGCAAGAGTTCTGTTAAGTATCATTACAACTGTTCCTCATCAGATAAATATTTACAACGGTACACTAGAATAAATTTTGAGATGTTGCCCCCCAACGAAAAAAAACCGTTAGTCATGCCTGAGCTATCAATAAAAAATACATAAAACTCCAGAACTAGGTGAGAGGCAACCAGAACGGATATTTTTCCTTCGACTGAGCAGTAGATTGATGGCGCGATGGAATGCTTTAGATGAAACCAAATTTTTTTTCTCGGAAAAATGGATTTTTTTTCGGAGTTCTGGTTGCCTCCGCAAGAGTTCTATTAAATATCTTTACAACTTTTCCTCATCAGACAAATATTTACACCGGTACACTCGAGTAAATTTTGTAAAGTTACCCCCCTGCCCTAACGAAAAAAATCGGTACTATCACAAGAACTATCAATATAAACTGCATAGAAATCCAGAACTATGTGAGAGGTAACCAGAACTGATTTTTTCCCTTTGATTCAGCAGTAGATTGATGACGCGATGAAATGCTTTAAGTGAGACCAAATTTTTTTTTCGGACAAATGCATTTTATTTCGGAGTTCTGGTTGCCCCCATCAGACAAATATTTACAACGGTACACTAGAGTAAATTTTGAGAAGTTGCCCCCCAACGAAAACAAACCGTTAGTCATAACTGAGCTATCAATAAAAAATACATAGAACTCCAGAACTACGTGAAAGGCACCCAGAACGGATTTTTTTCCTTCGACTGAGCAGTTCATTGATAGCGCGATGGAATGCTTTAGATGAAACCAAATTTTTATTCTCGGAAAAATGGATTTTTTTTCGGAGTTCTGGTTGCCTCCGCAAGAGTTCTGTTAAGTATCTTTACAACTTTTCCTCATCAGACAAATATTTACGCCTGTACACTCGAGTAAATTTTGTGAAGTTCGCCCCCCCCCCAGCCCCTAACCAAAAAATCGGTACTACTACCATAACTATCAATATAAACTACATAGATATCCAGAACTATGTGAGAGGTAACCAGAACTGATTTTTTTTTTTTGATTGAGCAGTAGATTGATGACGAGATGAAATGCTTCGAGTAAAAGCAAATTTTTTTTCGGAAAAATGAATTTTATTTAGGAGTTCTGGTTGCCCCCGCAAGTTGAATATGTTTACAATTTTTCCTCATCAGACAAATATTTACAACGGTACAATAGAGTAAATTTTGAGAAGTTGCCCCCCTACGAAAAAAAAAATAGTTAGCCATAACTGAGCAATCAATAAACAATACGTAGAACTCCAGAACTACGTGAGAGGCAACCAGAACAGATTTTTTTCCTTTGACTGAGCAGTAGATTGATGACGCGATGGAATGCTTTTAGTGAAACTAAATTTTTTTTTCGGAAAAATGAGTTTTTTTCGGAGTTCTGGTTGCCCCCGCAAGAGTTCTGTTGAATATCTTTACAACTTTTCCTCATCAAACAAATATTTACAACGGTACACGCGAGTAAATTTTGTGAAGTTGCCCCCACAACGAAAAAAAACCATTAGTCACAACTGAGCTATCAATAAAAAATACATAGAACTCCAGAACTACAACTTTTTCTCATCAGACAAATATTTACACCGGTACACTCGAGTAAATTTTGTAAAGTTACCCCCCTGCCCTAACGAAAAAAATCGGTACTATCACCAGAACTATCAATATAAACTGCATATAAATCCAGAACTATGTGAGAGGTAACCAGAACTGATTTTTTTTCCTTTGTTTCAGCAGTAGATTGATGACGCGATGAAATGCTTTGAGTGAAACCAAATTTTTTTTTTCGGAAAAATGAATTTTATGTCGGAGTTCTGGTTGCCCCCGCAAGAGTTCTGTTGAATATCTTTACAACTTTTCCTCATCAGACAAATATTTACAACGGTACAATAGAGTAAATTTTGAGAAGTTGCCCCCCATCGAAAAAAAACCGTTAGTCATAACTGAGCTATCAATTCTACTTCGATATCGCTAAATCAACGTAGTCCACATTTTTATGCTTTTTATGTGCTCTACGAATATCCAAGAGCCAAACCGCTGAAACAAATATTTCTCCCAAAACGACCTCGACAAGACCCACGCTACCCGCCAATACGAGTATTGGCTATTTTTTCGACATCGCAATATCAAAGTAGTCCACATTTATGTGCTAATTTTGTGCTCCATTAAAATTTTTTGTGCTCCTGTCGTTTCTCGGGTAATTAGAAATCAAAAGTGCTGTGTTGGCTCAACATCAAGCTAGCAGAGCACTCAATGATCTTTGCGATATCGAAGAATGAAACTACGTGATATTTATGTGCTTTACGAATATCGAAGAGCCAAACCCCAATTTTTTTCGCCCGACATAGACCCTCAAAAAACCCTCCAAGACGAGCATATACGATTTTTTGTATATTCTGAAATGAAAATATATCATATTCATGTGCATTTTATGTGCTCTACGAATATCCAAAAGCCAAACCGCTGAAAACGAAAATTGCTCCCAAAACCACCGCTACGAGACCCAAGCTACCCGCAAATACGAGTATTGGCTATTTTTTCGATATCTCACAAACAAAGTAGTAAACATTCATGTGCTTTTTATGCGCTCTACGAATATCCATGAGCCAACCCGCTAAAACGAAAATTCCTCCCAAAACCACCTCTACAAGACGCAAACTACCCGACTATACAAGTATTGGCTATTTTTTCGATATCGCAAAATCAAAGTAGTCCACATTTATGTGCTTGTTATGTGCTCTACGAATATCCCAGAGCCAAACCGCTAAAACGAAAATTTCTTCCAAAACCACCTCTACAAGACCCAAACTACCCGCCAATACTCGTTCGTATATTACGCCAATACCCGCCGATATTCATATAGGACATAAAAAGCACATAAATGTGGACTACTTTGATTTAGCGATATCGAAAAAATAGCCAATACTCGTATTGGCGGGTAGTTTAGGTCTTGTAGAGGTGGTTTTGGGAGAAATTCTTGTTTTAGCGGTTTGGCTCATGGATATTCGTAGAGCACATAAAAAGCACATAAATGTGGACTACTTTGATTTTGCGATATCGAAAAAATAACTACTACTCGTATTGACTGGTAGCTTGGGTCTTGTAGGGGTGGTTTTGGGAGAAATTATCGTTTTAGCGGTTTAGCGCTTGAATATTCGTAGAGCACATAAAAAGCAGATAAATATGATGTATTTTCATATCAGAATATCCAAAAAAAATGGTATATGCTCTTATTGGAGGGTCTTTTAAGGGTCTATATCGGCCGAAAAAAGAAAAATAGGGGTTTGGCTGTTCGATATTCGCAAAGCACATAAAAAGCACATAAATATCACGTAGTTTCATTCTTAGATATGGCAAAGATCATTAAGTGCTCTGCTAGCTTGATGGTAAGCCAACAGAGCACTTTTGTTTTCTAATTTCCCGCTAATCGACAAGAGCACAAAAATTTTAAATGGAGCACAAAATTAGCACATAAAGAGAACAAAACTTTGATACCAATTAAATCCACTTTGGGGACTTTGCTCTGCTAGCTTTATGGAGGTCCTGTGGGGATTTTACTCGGTAAATGCCACGCATGGACGGACACGAGGATGGCAACGAATCTCATTCAGGCTGAAGATCCGCGGCTGTTCAAGGAGCGACAGTTATCGCTCTGCCCACGGCAATCAGCTTCGATGTTGAAGAGACCCTCGATGTTTGGCCACTAATATCTGCCTTGCTTATTCCAAGTCCGTTGACAACAGAAGGACATCCTTTGAGGAGTACTCCAATGGTTTCTACCAAATGACCAGTCCTAAACGAACGAGCAGAAGAGTCTAAGCAGGAAACGGTTGACGGCTCAAAGGTTGCGCTGATCATTGGATATTGGCACTGAGCAGCGTAGAGTGCAAAGGTCTTCAGTTTTTTCCCCTTTTTCGCTCGATTCTCGTAGATCCTGACATGCGCGTCTACCTTATTATCGGAAATGGTAGCACCGTCTTCGTCATTGAATAGACGCGAGTGAAAAAGAAGGAGAGATAGAGAGAGAGAGAGAGAGAGACAGCACAGGTTCTTATCGTTGTAGGTACCATAAAGTTGACATTAAGGACGTCGGTATAGGCTGGTGGCTTCTTGGCGGCGACGTGCCCGCGGATACAACCGGCAGCAACGACAACTTCTTTTCTTTTTACGACTCTCGCTCTTGCTCCGACCGCGCGCGCTATAATGACAAATAAAGCAACAAAACGGCACCAAGAGGAACAAACTCTCTGTTTCTTTCCTCGTTTCTCCTCCGCTCGCGGAGTATTGCTTATATTTTTACTGTTTACCTCGTTCCGGCTTGCATCGCCGGTGCAACCGAAGGAGATGAAAAACCCATCACCGATCGTTCCGTATACCCAGGCTCCGTGCAGCCCTGTCGTTGCCTTCATAAACGAGTCACCGCGGCTTTATCCCCCCCCCCCCCCCCCCAGTATATTCTTTTTCCCTTAGTGAGACCATTACAACCGGCTATTCCGACTGAGATTTTTGCCGGGATTTCGAGGTTATACGATCCTTTCGTCCGATTATGGTACCGGAAGGACTTTCCTTGGGAATCCTGAGGCCTCGTCATTTCTCCATCGTTCGATCTGACCAGCGCCACGTATTTGGTAACTTCCTTACCTGCCTTCACGATACGCCACGGACAATCATACGGAATACAGACGGTGGATAAGATCGGGATTAGCAATGTTCGCTTGCTTTTGCGTTCTGTACTTGATCCTAATTCAATGTCATTTCTGGGTTGATGAGACAGGTCACTCGCTATACTTGAGCCTAATCCAATATAATTTCAGGGTTGATGAAAGACAGGTTGGTCTTTAAGTTATGGCAGGACTTGACTGGTGATAGCAGGTCTTGGCAGGTGACAGCATGTCTTTGCAGGTGATGGCAGATCTCGACAGGTGATGGCAAGTGATAGCAAGTCATGGCAGCACATGGCAGGTCTTGACAGGTGATGACAAGTCGTAGCAGGTCGTGACAGGTCATGGCAGCTCATGGCAGGTCTTGACCGGTGATGGCAAGTGATACTAAGTCTTCACAGGTAATTGCACGTCTTGACGTGTGATGGTAAGTCTTGACAGGTGATGGCAGGCCTTGACCGGTGATGGCAAGTGATAGCAAGTCTTGACAGGTAATGGCAGGTCTTGACGTGTGATGGCAGGTCTTGACAGGCAATGGCAGGTCTTGACGTGTGATGGCAGATCTTCACAGGTAATGACAGGTCTTGACGTGTGATAGCAAGTCTTGACAGGTGATGGCAGTTCTTCGAATGTTGCTGCAGATACGTTCTTATTTTCGTGCGCGCGCAAAACGAACTCCAGGTAAGATTAATCTCATCTGATTGATACACCAATCAAAAGATAAATGATATCGGGATGAATATTGATGGTCAAATTGTGCCCAATTGCTGGAATAATGTACTTTCAGTATGAAGATTCATGACACGTACCAAAAATGCATAATTTCTCTCTCGCACCATTGTCCTTTGGCGGTGGAAGGTTATCGGCCCTCCGTCTTTCTCGTTCCAAGCCAACGTGAGGAATCCCACTAAGAATAATCTTCTTCTCCGTACAACGGAGACAGACCATTCTTACAATGCGCCGCGGTAGTAGCGTCGGAGGCGAAATATCAAATACGTGTTCCGGGTGTACCTGGATATAGTCTAGAGCTCTCTCTCTCTCGCTTTCTCTCTCTCTCTCTCTCTCTCTCTCTCTCTCTCTCTCTCTCTCTCTCTCTCTCTCTCTCTCTCTCTCTCTCTCTCTCTCTCCGCATATTACAGTCACGATAGATTTCCTGAATTTCCAGAGGCAGACGACTCGGCTTGGCAACGGGGTTGACGGCTCAGGAAGAGGCCTCCAACGACAACGAAAGATGCGGCACCGTCCACAAAGTCATCGTATCAAAGCCAGCAGAGAACGTTCTCGGGGTCGTTCTCATTCGACCTCAAATCCACTGCCATCACGGAGAAGATTGCGGAAGAGCATGAAAGATGAATAGGTACGGAGTCATACCCGTTTAGGGCGGCGCAGCATTGGATATAAAGAGCCGAGATGGAGAATATAGTGCAAGGTCCCATCGAGAACAGGAAAGATTGGGTGCATAGGAGTCTGCGAGATGATCCACGGTATTTTCAGTTCACCCTTCCGAAAAACCTGCAAATCCCTACACGTTGTCCCAATTGTTGGGGAAAAAATTTGTTCAATAATCTGTGTATAAATGAAACGCTTTGGGACTTGGCTCCAAATTTATTACTTGATGTTTACTTAAAATTGTAATTAGAAATTAAGCTGTTTTTTACATGCAGGAGACTTTGAATAACGAAATTAAAGTAAATTCTACGCTCATCGAATCATATTTTTGCAAACGCTCTACATCTTCTACGTCAATGCAAACGTTATTTTTACATTGACAATGGACAATGGGCGCTGATGCCTAAGCTATCACAGGCATCCAACTGTCATGACATATTGATACGATAAAAACACTGCACTCTATGAAATCGCCGAGATCGTATTCGAAGTAACGTGAAGATTAAATAGTTCGGCCTAGGAATCACGAAAGTTTCTTTCGAAATCGATTATGGTCCAGGGTCGAAATGTCACGCCAGCTGGAAGCAGCAATTTTTTCGCAGCCGTTTTTGCGTCATGTGCCTACGAAGTCGGTCGGACGATATTCGCTGAGATCCAAGTTACAGAGAGCCGACGATTTCTTTGGGGACGAGGGAAGGCGCAGGATTGCGGAGGAGGAAGAGAGCGAGGGTGTGACGAGATCGGGCAGTCTTATTGGAAGATTATTTTCTGACGGGTCCGTGGCGCACGAGCTCGTGATCATCATTCACAACACGCTTCCACCAAGTCAGTTCATTGTACGGATGAGCGAAGCGAAGCGGAGACGCTCGAAAAAAAGGGAAAAGTGGGCTTTCGCAAACGACGGTCAGTCGGGCCGTGGTGATCTCGACCATTTGTCAAAAGAGCGCTCGTCCAGCACCATCGACGAATCTGTCGTACGTGATTTTTTTCCCCCTTCAATCTTATTCCCTCTATGCTTGTGCCCCGTCCTCCTCGTCTCGACCACTTGTCCCTCCGTTCATCATGCCGGTCGTCAATATTCCACTGTCGGTCTTCAAAGTCCGATATCACCGATAAACTCTCGTTGGAAGCTTATGAATACTATTTTAGCTGGCAAGACAGTATATAAATTTTGAAAAACACCGGCAAAACTAATTGCTGCAATTAAAGTCCACGAATAATATCGTTTAAAGATCGCCAGTCTTATTGTTCGATGATGACAAATCCCCGGCCAATTGAGCTCGACATGTAAGGCAAGCTGTTCTTCCTCGTCAAACTTCAGCCGGAAATGTAGCCCCTGTGGAGTGGTTGAATGTTGCGATTCGATACGGTATATGGGCCACAAATGGCACTGCTATCCAGTGAGTGACGTCGGGAAATCGAAGGTATGAGAGCACCACTGGGGAATACGAGCAGGTAAGCCGAGACGTCATTGGAAAGTTGGAGTGGATATGACATTTCCAGGGAGTAGTCGATCACACGATAGAATGGAACCTCTGTTTCCTCTAAATCGAAAAAAACAACCAAGACCAGTCTTCGTTTGGAGCCTGTGCAAACGTCAACACGTCCCTAAGGTGTTTTGGCTTTGACTGCTGCATCATCCATTCGCTGTCTTCTTGCATATTGCGCGAAAGTAATCTCAGTACATCCTCCGGGAACTTGACCTACGGCATTGCGATCCCATCAAACCACTTGACTTGATAACCAACACGAATGGGCTTTGAGCATCAGCGATACGCATAGTCTGATGAACTCATGGAGCCGTTGCCTAATTGACTGATTGCGCGTTACGTAACGACGCCGTTCCTCGTCAGCGCAAAGTCAAATAAAAAATCGCTGATGATCTGTTGCTCCATTTTGAGCTCTGCACAAACATCAATCATCCCGAAAAACAAGTGAAGGGCAGCAGAATTTCAACGAAATGAAAGAGTTCCACATAGCTTCGAGGCAAGAACTGTTCTCTGACAGCTTTGTGGATCATTGCAAAATTGATCTCGGTCTTCTTAACGGCTTATCCGAAATTTACGCCATCGGGACTTTTTTGCCCCCAACATTGGCGAAACACGTCCTTTTACCAAATCTTCCGAATTAACCTCGGATAGTTCGTACAGAGGGTTGCGATAGTGTCTGCGAATACACGTATGGGAGCGTGGGCGGAGCGGAAGAAAATGCTGTTAGTGCAGGTCAGGCGGATTTCCAGCAACCGAAGCTCTTGAGAAGCGAGCGCGCCATAGTAGAAGTACGCCGGGGCTTTGGCAGAGTTACGTGACTCTCTTGGGTAGGGTAATTACGTTGGATCATGGAGGGTAAACAGGGTACACCTCTTGCCTTTCCATTTCTCTCTCTCTCTCTCTCGCTCTCTCTCTCTGCCCCTCTCTTCTCGTTCCCTATAATTTCTGTGGCTTTCCCGTCGTAAATGCGCTTTTACCGAGCCTAGCCTTAGGCGGCTTATTTCCACCCTTCCCCTCGCGATACTAAGATGAAGACACTTTCCACCGGTTCGAAGTGGAGTGCTACCTCCAGTTACAACTCGAGGACATTCGCTGCTGGATACATGCCGATTATTATTTCATCTAATTTTATATCCACTAAGCTCTATCATCTCCTTGAACCGAGGAAAAATAAACACCGAAGAGCACGAGAGTTTGGGACTCGTTTAATGTTTCGGGGAGGAAAATCGATGGAAAATTGGCCGTGCAGCACTGAGGTCCGTACTCCCGAGGCTCATTTCGTATTCGGACTAGCGATTTATTCTCCCAGAAATACAGGGACGAAGTACTGAATTATGAACAACTCACTTTGCCAATTTGCTCAGAAATTTTCATCAGGGCAAAACTGTTAGGCATTCGGCCCCCTTTGACCAGCGAACCAGGCATTTCCTAAAGCTCCGCATACATAATCCACGCTGCATATGTATACGATATACGGTTTATACCCGGCAAAACCCACCCGCGCAAACTTTGCCCTCGTGTAGGTTTCAAAACGCGCAAACACTTGTGCCGCAGGTACACGCAGCGAATTATGCTAATGGGGTGCCGGAGAGCTGCCGGTGGAAGTTGAAAAATAAAATCCGTCCGAGACCGACAGCCAATCCGGGCTCGTCGGCTTCTCAGGATATCCCAGGTGGTCCAGCTGTAATCTCGTGTTTCGCGTTAGCCCTAAAGGTCGCGAGAGAAATAGGCGGAGAACGGTACTTCGAGAGCTAATTTAGAAATCGTGTTGAGAGCGCACTATGGATACAGCAGGGGCTTCGTGCCTCCGGTGGATACCGGCGCCTATTTTGCAAACACCTTAATTTTATGCGGAAAAAGAACATGCCGTTCATGCGGTCAGTTGTGTACTTTGACTCGAGGCTCGTCGTGTATTTATTTATCATTTTTAGAGCGTCCTTTTGCATCAACGATCGTTTGATCCCGATGCTGTCATTAGGGGAGGCTGGGCTCGATAGAAACATGGGTCAAGTTAAACAAGTTGAATAACTCGAAGATGGTTATTGATAGCGGCCCCAAGGGGGGATGAAACTGCTTTGCATATCCGAACCTATCGCTTAGTTCACGCCGCCGCTCCGAGACCGTCGAACATTTTATGTGGGTGCATCGCTTTTTCGACACAAAAAGTAAGTTTTTTTATTACTATTATTTTCCGTATTGCTCCAAAACTTTATTACTATTTTTTACTAACTTTATTACTACTTTTACTACTTTACTAATTACTAACTTTATTACCACTTTTATTACTATTATTTTGCGCATTGTTCCTTCTTCAGCGTTGTTGGCAATCATCATTACCATGAATATCCTAGTGAGTTTATTGTGGTCAGCACCTACCTAAAACATTTAGGTTCTTTGTTATTTGATAAGTCATTTGAAGCGAGGGTATGGGGGCAGTCCAAACAAACGGTTCGGGGTCAATTGAAACGTGTTTCTATTGACCCCGAACAAACATTTTATACGCAAGCAAGTTTCCCAAAACTAGTTTTTTTTTTTTTCAGATGCTAAGAAACCGTTCGAAACTACGAACCGCGGAAGCTGCGATCTCGAAAATTATAAAAAGGCATATGAAGATGCCAAAAAATATATATATAATAATAATAATATGAAAACGCTAAATAGGGGTAGGAAAAAGAGAAAGTTAACAATATACACTGATACCCCAGAAAAATAAGTGACAAGGAAACAGACTGAAGAGAAAGACCGCAGAAAACTGGCTGAGAGAGTAAAAGAGAGCCGCGGGGAATAAATAAAGAAAAAGCAAGTACAAGAATAAACGTCAAAATGAAGAGTTTTCTACAGATGATGAATCTGAAAAATACTTCTGTCTAGTTAGCGTGGAATGTTACGGCCACGGCAGGCCAGGAGAAGGCTGGAGAGACACGAACCTTGCACAGGAGGCGATCTGATTTATTTGTACCACAATTGTGAATCCCAATAATGTTTATATTTGAGTGTTTGGACCAATAGGTCTTTGTTGATTTCTCAGAAGTTGATAAATATTAGATAAAATCTTTTGAAAGTGTTGTTTTTCAATAAATCGATCTGAATGAGTAGCTCGGCAGTAAGAAATACTGTTTCCTGCTGTGACTGACGGTCATTAACAAATAAAAACTTGTGAGTCGGATAAATGTTTATATTCGAATTGTCTTTGGACCAACAGGTCATTGTTGATTAGTTTATAAATGTTAAGTTGAATTAATACGACAAAATATTAATATAACGTTGATTTATCTCTATGTTGATCTCATTAAGTACCTCGCTAGTAAAAAAAAACTTTTCTCTGACTGATTATCTTTAGTAAATTAAAACTAGATAAGTAGAATAATATTGAGGCACCTCAATCTGCCTTCGGTGATACCAAAACTGAAATGAAAAGCAATAAAACCGATTATTTTTATTAAAAGTGTATTTTATTCACAACCAACATACTTTATCACTTTATACACATCATTAACAGTACCTGGGTTTAGTAGAAACATCAGTTCAATCAGCTGAAAACACCTGTTTCAACTAACCCCAGGCACCGTTTCGACTGACCCCGACACAGGGCCAAATGAAATGTTTTCCAAGAGTTTCGAAATAGCTCTTCTTAGTTCACGGAATATTAGAAGCAAAATCAATAATGCTACCATATATCTAGATAATGTAGATATAATTAAAGCCCATTACCAAACAGATAAGGTATAAAATGAGGTCACAATAACCAATTTTCTCAAAAACGTTCTCATTGATCCCAGCCTACCCTACCATGAAATTCCAATGCCAGCCTGATGATCTTCCCCACTGTTGTTCTGCTGTTTAGGGTGTGTAGACAATCCGAACGATTTCAGAGGACAGTGGAACGGTTCAGATCACAAACAACAAATTCACCTGGAGCAATAAAATTTCCAGGTTTTTCTGTAGAAGCAAGAAACTATTGTTGCGGGAGAAGCGGAGCTATCAGGATCGATAAATCGAGCTCGCGCCTATTGTGACATCGAAGCCGCAGCAACGGAAGTTGCGGCAATTCCAGCAGACCCAAGAGTATAACAATTAGTGTCTCAAGTCTGTTTCTTTTTTATTGGAGGTTCGCGAACAATATCTCCCAGAAGCTATCACCATCGGGTTTGATTTCCCATGGGATGCACATCCTAGTCTAGACAAGCGCGTGGAATTCCCGCCTTTGCCCGTACTCGTTATACCTTTTCGCTACTTTGTACTTTTCTCTGCTTTACGAGCAAAACTCGTTTCGCGATATCGTTAAACAGACGAAAGTTATAGGAGGGGAAGGAGCCACAAGTAGCTCGAGCTGGTCTTGCCTACAATGTCTCCTATGAAACGTGGAGGCTTTAGGGTCAAAGTTCTCGGTTTATTACACGAAGGCTAAATTAAAGAAATACTTTTCTTTCACCCTAAACGAGCCAAGACCGTTCTTACGATTTCTTTCGCTTGTACTTTGCCGCGTTGTGATGAAAAATAAAACCGCGCGTTCATAAAAGACAATGTTGCTCGAAGTCAGAGCACTTCAACGAAGAACAAAAAGAAACAGGCAACGAAAAAAGGGACTCTTTCCACAAGATTTCACTTAATTAAAAATGTTCCTTGATTCGCAACCCGTGCAACGATAATGTTATTGCTACGAAAGGGGAAAGGGCAAGATACGGATGAAAATTTGAATACCATTTTCTCATACTTTTCAACTTTCGCGAACTTTCGTGTACAAGGAGTGTATGTCGGTTCAAAGTCTTCAGTGTGTCGTTCCAAAAGTAGAATCAATAGGAGTGAAGAACCCACATACTCAACCCAAAGTTCATTAAAGCCTAATTGCGATTACGCAATTACGAACGTCAGTTTCCGCATAGGGGTAATCATAATTAGAATGTCAAGATACCGATCCTAAGAGATCTGCATTTTGATCTGCTGAAGTCCGTTGACACCATGTGATTCTCATCGACCATTTGGATTTCCAGACACGCCTGGACAGTTATAAAACAACATATCGCGCAATTTGGAAAATTAGCATTTCCCGGGCTTCATCTTCGTTCGGAATAACGCGTGAGAGGCAGCGAACAACAATTCACATTGGTAATGTGTAGGGGCGTAGTACGTAACACCAGCAGCATCCGACAGGTCTCGAGACGCAAGCCTGGCATTGCTTAGATTCTCTCGCGTGCCAAGATTCCTTAGCCAAACTCAATTTCAGCGCGTATCCACGGTACACGTATATCGCGCACTCGCATCGACCTTACTCCCGGCTAGCTCGTTCAGCGTATTAACAGGGTTCCAAGTTATGATCGTTTGAAGTTTGCATGTACCCGGGCACATGCTTCCCTTTCGGCCCCGTAAATTTACCCAACGAATTATGCTAACTCAAGGAAAGGTTTCCACGCTCCGGAGTGTAGTCGTATACATTTAGTGCACCTGGGCAAAAAATATATATGCCATTACCCATATATATCGCGTTGTCAGCTGATAAAACGTCGTTCCTCCTTATACAGGCATGGACGTACCTAGTTGGCGACTCTGGGAATAGCTGCTCTTCAAACTGCAGCTACTCGGGAGCCAGAAATGCAATGGCTGCCTCACTTGTCGGTGGATGAAGATACTTAGAGGACATTATTAAAATTTAAAGCCAAACGACCGGTAGGCTTTGAGCTATAGCTTGTTCATCTGGTACCCTAACCAACCTTTTTGAGGAACCATCCGTGTTGACAGCTCACAAAATGTCCTTTTGCCGAATTGAGGCATGGACGTACCTAGTCCGGCGGCTTTACGAATAGCTGCTCTTCAAAATACAGCTACTCGGGAGCCACAAAATTGGAGGATCCACGATTGCCGCACTTGTCGGTGGATAAAGACACTGAGAGTACACTATTCAAACTTTAGGCCAAACGACCGGTCGGCTTTAGGCTGTAGCTTGTTCATCTGGTACCCTAACACGCCTTTTTGAGGTATCCGTGTTGTCAGCTCACAAAATGTTCTTCCGCCTAATTTAGGTATGGACATACCTAGTCCGGCGGCTTTAGGCTATAGCTTGTTCATCCGGTGGCCGGCCATGTCCTTTTGAGGAACCTGTCCGTGAAAGTTGAAGAACTATACGTACCACCTTGTGAGCTGACAAAATGCCGTTCCTCCTTATTCGGACATCGACATCCCTTACCTGGCGGCTTTGGGGATAGCTGTCAGGACTGCAGCTGCTGGTGCGTCACAAAATGCAAGGATCAATGTTGCATTTATCGGTGGATGAAGGCACCCGGAGGACCTAGTCAGGACACTATTAAAACTGTAGGCCAAACGACCGGCAGGCTTCGGGCTGCAGCTCATTCATCGATCAGCCTGGCATGTCTTTTTGAGGAACCATCCGTGAAAGTTGGTGAACCATTCATGCAAATTTCGTGTCAATCGGCCCTAGATGGCGGTTCATTTAATGAGCAAAGTCAGCCGTAACATGTGAACGACTCACGAATGTTTACGTTTTTTGCTTCACGGCGAGGTCCAAGACCGACAATCTCCTTAAGGCTGAGACAGTGAGACGTAAGGGAGTTTCCGAGTGGTGCGAGCACGCATAAAACAAGACGGCAATATAGCAGGCGGTCAGCGTTAAATCGTTACTGCAATTCCGCGTTTAGCGAGAGAGCTGAGCTGACCATAGAACGTTCAAGCGTCGAGAGCGAACACAAAACGGCAAGTCGGGGCTGGCCGATTGCTCGCCTCACCGTGGCGAAATTCCCACGAAGATCGAGCAAATCGCTTCCTGGAAAGGAAGAAAATAAGGCTCGAGGGGGCCCCGAAGCATCACCGCGCCACCAAGGACGTAGGAAGTGCTTGCTTGGCCAAAGAGCTGCCCATCCCACTGTTGGGCGTCTCGTTGTGTATGGACCTCGCCTGTACGCACGTGTGGGTGTGTGTGCGTGTGTACACGCATACAGGCGTAACACCGTGCTGTTCGGGTTCTTTGCGTTGCTAGCTGGATCTCCGTTGCGCCAGGAGCCATTTCAGCGTCGCCCCGACGGAAAAACCAGTTGCTGCGTGGTTTGCATGTGATGGACGCACCCGCTGATAGTCAACGATAACGCGAGGCCCGAGCGAGTACGGGGCCCGAGCGAGGGTGAGCTCGGATCAGCCGCACATATCATGAAAGCTAGCCCAATGTTGGCTACCTCTCTCTCCCTGCTTCACTTGCTAACCTGTTGGAAGATGTATATATTCACGGAGGAGTTTCCGCGGAAGATACGATCGCCCGGGCCGGTCGTTCAGGGAGGTCGTTGAATGTGTGGGTGCAGCTTGCCGAAGCCAGAGACAGCGCGACACGGGACCTCGAGATTTCATCCGTACGGATGTACGTAGCAGTTATGATGGCGGTGGGAGCGTGCTGACGCGTTGAATGCGATCTTCCTCTCCGATGAGTGTCCTCCCGGACGTTTGGTATCAACGGATTCTCCATCGTGCATCAACCCCGTATAACGAGACTCGAGGGTGACGAGTTACGCGTACGGCAACTACCCCGTTATCATGCCCCACGTTGCTGTGTTATTCACGACGATACGAGAGCCACTAGCAGAATCGACCTCACCAACTAGCTGCCTACACCCAGTGAATTCGTCTGATCACCAACTTCCCGTTGGTGTACTTGGCTCGACGGTGGGCCGTACACACTCGGATTAGATGTTGCACATCGATATTAAACACGCTGGACCGTCGTTGTAGTAATGGCGCAGGCAGTAGGCAATGGAATAGTCGATGATGGTCCTGAGGACCATTCCTGTAATGGTGGCATTCCGTATACCGATTGTATTCAGCTGGCCATCGATAACGGAAGCAACCATTAGAGTTTACCAGTCGCGAGCGATTAATTCGATGCACCCAAACTGCCCTTAAGGGCGCAGTATGATTTCACTGCAAACTATGGACTTGCGTAAACGCTGTCATTCGACCGCATTCCCAACAGTCTATTTGTACCCAGCCTTGATGAAACAGCCGCTCGCTGACGCGCACCGCCGTGCAGTTAGGTACATTTATATCTCGAGGATCACGAGTCAAGCGTTGACGTATAATGTTTACATACTGTCACCGATAAACGCTCAGCCTTTGGGCATGGCTTTGACCGACGTCGCGACTGAGTGGATCTTCACTTTCCCGATGGCATAGCTCGATCCCCTGTCCGTGCGAGGGCGACAGAGCTATATCGCTCGATCCACGCGCTCCGGGCGTTCTGGACGATTGTTGAAAAAAATTGAAACCGCCTTGCACAGCGGGATGCACGCTGATGACGTATAGCATTACGGGCAATGATGACGTTCCGTTTCAACGGAGGGTTGACCCTTGTCGCAGCCTCCACAATTATTGTTACGTTTGTGACTAATCGGTAGTGTGGTGATTTTAATGGGCGTAATTTTCACATGGGTACACTGTTGTAAACAGTCGATCATTCAAAGATAGACGGGAATTAAATCGTTTGCTATTTCTGTGGAAAAGGGGTTGATAATGATGCAGGCTTCTCGTATGCGGGTCGAACGAAAGGACTTCATTGGTTTGCCAGAATGGGAAATGCGAGCAAATTGAAGCCTTGCATCTCGGTCGAAATTTGTATACAAAACGGTCATACAATTACCATGCAGCGTCACTCGCGGATCAATGTTCCAAACGCGGCATGAGCAATGCAGAGATTGGTCTCTCAACTGTTCAAAATTGCGCGTCCAACCAAGGTATCGTTCATTTGTTACAATGGGAATTAAGAACAGGCATTGAAGAGTGGATGGGAATGATGACATGCTATAGGAGCCACCATGTTTTGAGTCAACCACACCAGGAATAAGGAAGTCCCGATTTCTTCATTGCTCATTCATATTGCTGCTGCTAAATAATTTTGATGCTGTAGTGCTGCACCTGGCAAGTAATGAGGCTGGCAAGTGATGGCAATCTCAATTATATTTTTACGACTCTTCATATCTTTTTATCAAGCCTCAATTTGCTAAGTGAAAACAGAAATGAGCGTGTCATGTGTCACTATGGCTGACTTATCGACGCTCGTTTGGGTTAATCAAGCTTGCTCTCCGCAGCTAACGTAACGCGGATAACGCATTTGCATTAGGTTCGAGCAACCAATCAAGGAACGTTCATTCCACCTCTCGCACGGTCATTGTCCCAATGAGTTGAGTTAGTGTGCAACATTTACATTTGAGGGTACAGACAGCCGTGGAGGTAGAGAGATATTACGGAAACTAATGAAGATAAATACTCGAGAAAAAGGTGAAGGATGATTAAAAGTAGGATGTACCTCCATGAGGAATTCAACGAAAGTACATACGCAGCGTTCATGGGAATGATAATTTTGCGTGTGAACATTTATTTTCAGAATGTGTAAGGTAAATAATTGCGAATCATTACTCTTGTGTAACACCAATAATAAGGCGGCAACAGCGACGACGTTACCTTAAATACAATTACGGTATGATAATTGTGAGCTAAAGGAAAGCCGAGAAGAAGGCTTCATGCTGAAGTTACTCAGTGAATTCCACTCTGGTGTACTTGCATTGAAAATACGATAAATATACTGTAGTCACCTCTTCGTATTAAGCCCTGGCTAATTTGAAAGGCAAACTTCGCAAACGAGTTTGACGTTCTAATCAGTACGTCGTAATTGGAAGAGTTCCCTAAGAAGTATTATAGCCACGAGCCACGCGACGTAGCTGAGATTACCTGTGAATATTAGCATCTCCCCACGTATCGCGTGTAATTAAGTCTGCGTTGATCAAAAAAAGAATTTGGCGAATCTGCAGAAACGGACACCCCAATGACACAATCTTCATTCACCAGGAACTCAGGTGACGACGTTCCCATGATCTCTTCTTCAGGCCAGAGTATCTTACCAGATCTGCATTGGAAACCGGACTAGCAATATCAATAGCACCAGACTGGACAATCATTTCGAGCCTCGGTAATTATGAAAGATCTTGATGAAGAAGCTAGCCACGAGTGTATTGAGGCAGAGGGCAATAAACCGGGAACGAAGGTAAGATAGAAACACGTAGAAAGAAGCGTAAGATGTGTGGACCCACGCACCAGGAAAGGCTGCGAATCTCATATAAGACCGGATTCTCGAGTGCAACGGAGCGCTCTCGCGCATCTTGGACAGCTAATGCGATTGTTATTGCGCGCATTATCTCTGGGCGAATAATCATGTTTCGCATTACCGATTCTGCGTTCGGTCTTCCTCTTCACACACGCACATGCACACGCACACCCTCTTCCACCCCCGGCTCGATTAACTCGAGCCATGCCTCGCTCCGGCCAAGTAAATTGTTGAACATAAATATGCCCACCGTCAAGTAATATAAGGATAGAACGGGATGGTCGAGGTAAACGAGGAGCGTGGCTAT
This sequence comes from Ophion obscuratus, assembly GCA_964007375.1. Classification (NCBI taxonomy): domain Eukaryota; kingdom Metazoa; phylum Arthropoda; class Insecta; order Hymenoptera; family Ichneumonidae; genus Ophion; species Ophion obscuratus. The sequence continues at coordinate 53,907,192 of OZ023316.1, read as the reverse complement.
CGCGGCTATACAGCATATTTACACGCCACATATACGTGTACGTAGACTTCGCAATATGCGAACCGAACGAAATGTCTACGCTGAAGTCGCTGACCAAGAGGAGAGACGCCGCTGGCGATTGAGTACCCTCGGCGATATGTGTACCGTCTCAACTCGTCTTCCCTCGTTTGACTTGCATCTAAACTCTTGTTGGAGACTCCAACCAGAAGACTCCCGGCGGGATGAAAGGACTTGTTAGACGTTTTATCATTTTCTTACATCTAGTAGGTATACGTACTGGAATTATTGAGCAAATGGCCGAGGATTAAAGGGAAGACGGAGTATTGTGATGTGCAGCCTGGCGAGACTCGAGCTCATCCACACACGCGCATGAACACACGGAGATCAGAAGGGTTGGCAAGATAACGCGTACACGGATTACCTCGTATTAAGCGAGCTACGTCGTCAACGAAATCTGACTGCTACATTCATGACGACATTAGTACTGACCTCGTCCTCATCAACGTTGTCGTAACTTCTAAGTGACGATACAATGTGTAACATTGTAATAATTACGCTGCTGATACGGTTAAAGTGCCTATGGCTGTTTTGAGGACGGACGTGAAACGCTGTTTGGGTTTGTTTGGGTTTGGACACAGGATGGTTTTGGGAATGACATTCATAGCGGTATGCTTTGATTTGGGTGGTGGTACCTTTGGAAGCCTAAATGATGTTGAGTGAAGAGATCACAGACGAATGGGGGAAGGGGGGGGTGCTCGAAGTCGAATGTCTTCAAAATCACCCTACCCCATATATACGTAACCTTATACTCGCAGAAATTCCAGTGTGTAATCGGTACATCGGGATCTATGAGAAAGTCATGTCCGTGCAAGAGGGAGAAAGTCATGCCCGTGCTTTCTCGATCCCTCTCGCCAATAGTTACACCATTCGAACACTCGTCACGAACGAACGTTCGAACTAACTTTTCGCAAGCGCGAGAGAGATAGGGGTAAAAATCGTTTAGCTACCAAACACATAGGGCCGTGGTGGAACTCTAGCAGGACCAGGGGCTCAGGGAAAAACCAAGACTGATTTCTGTGCCAGTTGGTGCTTGTATTATCGGATTCCCACGGGACTGAAAACCTCTATAGAGCTCGAAAGTAGAGTGAGTTTTAGACCTGGAAGTTACCATTTCGTATTTGGAGCTTCATACAACGTCAAAAGTATCGCAAGCGTTCTGTCATCGCACTGATGCCAAATGTAACTTCACCGGAAAGTCATGACCCATTTCTTATTCTCTGCTATGTGAATTAATTAGCTGCTGTTATTGCCATCGAACGACACTTTGGGAATTGCTTTTACAATTTTATAGAAGTCTTTGCGGAGACTGGCATAGACGTATTGAGCTTGGAGCTGGATATGCATTGAAAGTAGTACTGAGGATGAGTGTATGACCCCGGTGATGCTCCTGGAAAATCCTCCGAACATGTCATCCCTACAGACTATATACTTGTCAAATCCATGTTACCTATAGCATCGCAGTTCAATTTGGGACCCTGTCCACCAAAATAACTATATCATCATCATTCGCTCCTATCCATTTCAGCCGATTGCATTATTGGGATAAATCATCAACCAGAGGGATATCACATAAGAATACAATCTCACCATCGCGTTGCAGGATTATCTTCTTTTTGGCTTGATGTCAATCTTTTTTTTCCTTTTTGTTTTGTTTTTTCGCTCGGTCACACTCACACGCCGGACAAAATCGTGGATGTGCATAATGAGATTTTGGAAGGTTGATGGGGATCGGATTCTGCAGGAGCCACCGACTAATACCAGAACCTTTGCTCACGGTGTTCCGAGAACAAGGATGAGAGAACACGAACACCATCGGCATCCAGAGCAGCACGTCGCGCGAGAGTGTACCACGAGCTCAGCTTGCCGAACGGACTTGTTAGTTAATGCTCACCAGGTAATTAAGCCGAAACTTCTAATTATGAAAGTCTTTCATTAGTTCGCCGCTCACGTAGAAGCAACGTTGAATATTCGCTGTGCGGCTTACTCGTATGTCTATGGATGAGTGTATATGCCCCCATATATGGGAGGGTATGTGTTCATTATCTATACGTAGGTTAAACATCCTCGGAAAATCTGAGCAGCCGACTGAGCTCCTCTACGAATCTCGATGTCAGACTACACTAAAGTTTCCTTTTACGGTTTAAAGCGCCTTGTCCGTATAGCCTTATGAATTTGATCTCATCTGCAGCTGAGGCACTCTGTATCCTCTCTACGTTTACTATGTCTCTCCTGGTTTCTACCAAATTTTGAAGTCATCGTGGACATTTGTATCGCGTCGTTGGTTATACGAAATTGGCTAGAGTCATTGAGGGAAGGATTTCAACGAATCTCCATTCCTGGGTTTCAAGATGAATAACCCAAGGAGTTATTTCTTCCAAATGGGGGTGGGTCTAATTTAGCGGTTAGGCGCAAAAATACTTACCGTAAAATGGCTAGAAGAATGCTAGGTGGGCTTTATGGAGCCTCAGAAATAGTAGGAAAGGAAAATACCAAAAAGTGCATCGGATATCAGGTGTTGTAATAAAACCACCAATAGTGACCTCTAAAGAGATCAGGACCCTGAATAATATCAAGGGGAATGACGAACCACCCTTGAAAAGCCTCAAAAACATCAAGAAAGAAGAATGCCAGGAAATTCATTAGATGCTGTATCATCTATTCTAAGAGAACTATCATCATCAACTCTCACAAGCTTTGAGAAGGATCAACATGAGAAAAATCATCAGATCATTCTGATAAATGTTTTTTTTTTAATAACAGATGCTGCATTATCTAATGATGTTTCTAGTGTTTGTATTCCCTGATGTCTTAGAGAGATGATGATGACAGTTCTCTCGAAAGCATCAGGGAAAACATCACTAGATATTGCAGCATCCGTTTAAAAAAAAACCACCCCCATTAACCTTAACAAAATTCGGTCGATCAGAAATATCAATGAGGTTGGAGAGCCACCTTCATGAAGCCTCAAAAACATCAAGAACATTATCAGATGATTTATCATGTGTTATTAAAGAGCCATCAGCATCAACCCTCGCAGACATTATCAAACACAGACACCAAGGAAATCATGTTCCATCTGCTATAAGAGAACCATCGTCATCAACTCCCAAAAACGCGGGTAAGAACACCAAGAAAACCATAAGACCATGTTTTATCTGTTATAAGAAAACCATTATATCATCAACCCTTAAAAACTCCAAGAAATACCAACACCATGAAAATCACCGAATGCTCTACATCACGTGATAATAAAACTTAACTGTCGCCATCAAAAGCTATTCCAACACAGACACCAAAGGCCCAAAAGTCATCTGTTATCACGGCCAATCGAACGTTTCAATTCGCCGGCATGTATCAGGAGGCGAGTCAACAAGCGAAGGGTGGTCTCGACGATGTCTCCAAGACACACTTCGAGAGACCTCTGGTAATCGACCCTCAACCGTGAACTTCTGGCTCTTGGCGAGGCTTGTGACGCGTTCTATACATATACGATGAGCCCCGGATCTTCAATGATGTTGTTTGACGTTAGAACTAAGGTAGCATGTGTACCCTTTTCGCCACGGCTCCAACGTGGAACTCAGAGAGTGAGGTTCAACCAGGACCACAAAATTACACTATTTCGTCGACTCATCGTTCGAGCACGTTCACAGTCGGATCGCTCGCAATATAATCCGATGTCCTTCTCTCTGTGGTTCGTTAGGAGCTCAAAATTGAGCCAATACGTTCATGCTTTAACTTTGCCCTTATCTTCAAGTCAGTGTGAAAAAGAGAAAACGTTAGGCGTTCAGAAGGTACCAACAGTGTCGAGAAATGTATCAGTGATAAGAATAGACTGTTGATTACCATTGCTTCTCCGAGTGGGCTATTTTTGGCGGTATCTTCATAAATACAACTGGAACAATGGAGGTCAATAAAAAAATGAACCTGCAACAAAAAACTTCCGTCTAGGTAATGATTGAATATTGATAACGACTCAGGACCCTCAATGATCAATCAGAACCTTTCGAAACGGCGCAAAGAAAAGCTAGAGATTTGAAATTGGAATTCAAACAATTCCCATCAGCAAATCTCGGAGACTGCATTGATGGCGCGAGCGCAAAAAAAAACGATGCGGATGAGATTCTTCAGTGAAGATTTAATTACGAGAATGCTCGAAAATCTTGGCAGACGCAGACACTCGAAATACCGTGCCATCTTGTTCGTCGATAAAAAAACGCATCAATTCTCCGATCCAAGTACAATGGTAATTCTAATTTTCAATTAAATTAACAAGAGATTGAAGAAGGACGAGGGAGAGGGCGGAGGACGAGGTAACGAAGGAAACGACGGAGAAACTGCCGATACGACAAAGTAGTCGGGAAAGTGAGATTAAAAAAGAATGGCTGGGGTTAAATTAAACAGGACCACCGGGAACAAAACGATGGGGGAAAACTCGAAGTCTTCGTAGAAACGATTAGTACACAATTGTCCGGAATTCACGGAATTTCTTTTGTTTCGTACACGACGAGTTGCGCCCCCCCCCCCCCCCCCGTTGCCGTCCTTCGGGCATTATACGACGATGAAATTATCACGAATTCCGGAATGAAATTCGCATTTGGGAATAAAACTATCTTGCCCAGAGCTTGACCCTCATTCTTGCGCTTGCACATCTATGCATAACAATCGTTCGCGAAGTTTTGTCCGCCAATGTGGAATCGGACCCCCAGGAGACGGAAAAATAATTGGCGAAACGTCATGTATTGAATGATATTTATTGCTTCTGAAAATTGGTAAGGGATTTTGGAAGGGCTAGTGGGAATTTTTGAAAATATCGATTTTTGGTTTTCGATAGATTTTCAAACTATAACATTGCGAAAATATGCTCTGAAAATTTAAAGTCGGTCCGTTTAAAATTGAGGGAGTCATGGGCGTTTATGAGTAGGTACCTCGAACCGGCAAACTTTAAGGGGGTATGTTGTAAAAGTCAAGACATCACTTTTTTCAAAATCAACATACTTTTGAGAGTATATAATTTTATAAATGTTGCTTAAAATTTTCAAGCTGTTTAGATCAAAATTGACATACTTATAGGCTGCTATGCTGACGCTTGTTGGAAGACTCAGACCGTCGCTCGAAACTTTAAACGCTTTTTTTTCGAAAATACGTTTTCAAAGTCGGCAAGCAAAATATCTCAAAAACGACTGCATCCATCTTTCTGGGATTTTTAGGGCTCTTTCTCGATGGAAAAATATAGTGTTTGAACCAAGAATTTTTTTTCCGATGTATACATTCGACTTGATGAAGGAAAAATGTTCATTTTTTTTCGCGCAAATCAAGACTCACTTTGAACATGCGCCATTTTTATTTTATTTGATATTTCGGACATTTCTTCGATTAATCATAGGATGAACTAATATACTAACGAAATCTCTTTAATGTTTTTAACAGTAGATAACCTGGTTGAAAAGGGCATTCAGAAGGGACAATCGTTTATAATGCAATATTGTTACATAACAAAATTACAGAGTGTTTTTCAGATAATACTTTTTCAAATACCTAATTGTTGCAGAAATATATCATAACGATTATGTAAAAAAAAACAAAAACGTGCTATTTTCGACTATTATAACTAGGCATAACCCGTTAAAGACGTATTTCTTAAAATTACTTTTTCAAAATCGGTCACCAAGATAACTAAAAAATCACTGCACGATCAACTTCAAATTTTATAAGCTGCTTTTACATATCAAAAACCAGTGCTTGAATGGAGGCATTTTTTTCTATCCCTATATGTTTTTTATCAACAAAAATAGAATATTATTTTCACCGGAAATCGATACCTTCACTTTGGACAGCGGGCATTTTTTCAAAAACCAATAGTTTATTAAATCCTTCGTTCCAGCAACTGGTTAACTTCATGCGAAAGATCAATGCGTTTCATTGTTTTATTTCGGATGTTTTGTTTCCGAGCAGCAGTGGTCACCGCGATGGGCACTTTTTTCAACAGCAGTCTGCACAAACCACTGCATCAACCACATTTATAAATATTCTCCAATAAACACGAAAACTGTAAAAGATACTCAAAACCATACAATTCACTCTAAACAAAATTGAAAACCTGCACACGTATCGCCACAAAAAAATCCCGACCAATGCCTCTTTTTTCCGCCACGAGATAGGTGTAACTCGTGAAGGGAAAGAACGTGCTTGATCGGCAACCAAAAATAAAATCTACCGTTTGTCGTTTCCGAGCAACAATGACACCCCGAAAGAATATCGTTAAAAAAAGATAAACAGCAGAAGGAATATTAATTTGATTGATAACGAGGTGGAAAGTGCAAGACGGAGCAGAAAATTTGCAGGATCATCAGTCAGTGTTCCGTGTACGAGGAACATCCGTCACGAAAAGTTGGCCATTTTTGCTAAGTACTGTTGGGATATCTCTCTCTCCCTCCCCCCCCCCTCTCGAGTGGACGGTACAGAATAAACTTCTCAGGGTAAATGCTGTGTGGTACTTGCCGCTTACACGAGTGCCCAGTTGCACACGAGTTGGCAAGAAGTTGAAGGGCCTCTCCGAAGTATTCGCAACGTAAACGATGAACAAACGCCTTGCCATTCGTCACGAAACCCACGTCATAAACTTTGTCTGGGATCAGGGAAGAAGGAGAAACAGGAAAAAGGAATTAAGTAGAAAGGGACAGGAGACAGCCAGAGAGAGAGGGGGAGGAGAGAGAGAGAGAGAGAGAGAGAGAGAGAGAGAGAGAGAGAGAGAGAGAGAGATGTCGAATCGGCGCTCGCACATTTTCCACGCGCACGAGTCTTCACCGAGACAGCAACCCGGCGGTAAACCAATAAATTACCGTTTCTACAGTCATATAAATTATGCACCGAGGCAGTAACTCGCGCAATGCACACCCGTGACTAAGTTTCAAATAAAGGATACGACTGGCACGGTTATTTATAAGTGACATTTATCATTCCTCGGTAGGTTTATAGGCTTCGACTGCGGGAACGAATCAATTCAAGAGGGCAGAGAATAAGATACGAAACGAGACACGAATGAAGGCGAACGAGAAGGATTGATCTTTCTCTCGCTTTTAATCCAAAGCCGTACGTTTTCACCCAACAGGGCCCGAATAATCCCCGCCCCATTGTTATTTCTCCATTTGCCCGTAGATTTCCTACGACCCGTTGCTTCACCGTCGATAACGATAACCCTCGCCGTTCCCATGATTCTCAATCTAACGAGTCTTCGTCTATCGAGAAACTTGATTTTCTCCGATCGCGGTCAATATCTCCAGTGCCACAGTTTACAATTCTTTGCTCGTTTGGGTTTACTTGGGCGATCGAAGATGTTGAGCTTCCTTCGGAATGAGGCACTTCGTATCGAAGGCTTGCGTAGCTCGACAGGTGCTTTTTAGGGTTCCTTGAAAAGATTTTCTTGAAACGTGGGATTAAGTGAGAACCCTCGTCTCAAATCACGAATCAAAGAATTTCGCGAGTTTGATTCTACGAAGAATTGATGGGGGCAGATCCTTAAACTCCCTTTTCTGGAAATTGGGAAAACCTGCGATATTAGTAGGTTACGGTTTTTGTTACGGACGTCCAGATAGATCCAAACAAACTCGAAGAAATCTACGATGATAGTAGAGTACAGTTTTTTTATCGACACCCAAACAAACCCAAACAAACTCGGAAGGATCTACGATGATAGTAGATGACAGCTTTTCTTTATCTACACGAAAACACACCCAAGTAAACCTGGAAGGTATACGATAGGAGTCGATACATTCTTTTTCACTGATCACCCGAGCAATGTCAAAGAAGGTCGAAAGTACCTACGAAGATGGTAGATTACAGGTTTTTTTAATCGACACCCAAACTCTAACAAGCCTGGAAAAGCCTACGACAATTTGTTGAGTACGTTAGAATCTTTTTGTTCAGAATTTCAAAAAGAAATTACCACCACCGGTGATCGTTTCTGTTAATAATGATTAATTATTCATATCATTACGTATAATCAACTGATTTTAATCATTAATTATAATCAATTAATATAATTATTTATTATAATTAATAAATATAAGTATAGTATAATAATAAATATAACAATTAATAAGATTCATTATAATTAATAATTATTATTATTCTCTAATATTAATTATCAATTGTTGAATTTGAAGGAAGACTCAATTGACTAACACGAAACATCACTTAAGTAACCGCCTTCGATTTTGTTCAAAACACATATATGTGATAAAGCATTAAAAACTATTAGACACTTCTTTTTTTCATTGGCGGAAAAACGGTTTTACGAGGCGGGGGGGGGGGGGCACCCCTCAAAGAAAGGCCTGTCGAGGGGTGAATTTGCAGTTTTACCCACAAGCGGTCCACCGATTTGAATGGAAAAATACCAAAATTCTTCTGATATAAAGCGATGAAAAATACACTATGGAAGTATTGCCAAAAAATTAAATTAATGGATGACACACTTTTCTTTGGGGGTGGTTTCCCTCCTTAAAAGCATTTTTCCACCGATAAAAAAATCGTGTGTAATAGTTTTCAATGTTCTACACATATATCAGTTTCAAGAAAATGGAAGACACATAAGGGGGGAGTCTGGTCCAGTCGATCAAAAAAATCGACTTTTTTGTTTGCATAAAAATCTTCCTATCCATGTGGACATTCCAAAAGTCATAGCATCAAATTCGACGTTGAAATATAGTTAGGAGCGGTGCGCCGATATGTGCGAGGGCGGACGCATGAAGCGACAAGCACAGTCTCGAAAGCGCAGAGGAGGGTCGATCTGCACGAAAAATGCAGAAACTTCAGAAAAACAGCAGTCCTTCGTGGAGTCTGAAGGTCTACTATTTGGTCCAGGAATCACAGATTAGCTTCAAACAACCATAAATATTGAAACACTTATACTTTTTACAAGTGAAAACTTTAAGGCATCTTCTCACTTTAGACGCTAAAAAAGGCTACGTTTTTAAAGGTTTATATTATAGATATTGATATAAAAGTTGATACACTTAATAAACACGCGTTCGAAATATAATAAAAAAAAATTATTCAGGTGACTATAAATGAAAACGGTAGTTAAAAAAAGTCCAAATAAAAAATTGTAGGTCTGCGCTCTTGATGAAATCTCGAGATGGATCATCCGAAACAAAAAAGTCAAACGGTTTTAGATTCAGTATGTTAATGATTATAGCGCATATCATACGATTTTTTATATATGCAAAAATAGCTAAATGGCGAACATTTTTCGAAAAATCGTGTTTTTTCACCGTTTTTGGCAAAAAAAATAGTAAATATCAATTTTTTTTTAAATCCTTGATATGCGCTATAGCTATAGTTTTAAAGAATATGTGGTTAAAATTTCATAAGGATAGGTTCAGTAGTTTCGAAGATTTTATCAACAAGCCGTCGAAAAGCGGTGTTTCGAGAAAGACGCGTTAAAAGTTTTTAACGAGCAGACGAACGTGCTCAGGTAGTAAAGTAAAGGTCCCACAAAAATACAGTTAGACTCGTCCGATCTTCATAAAATTTTAGTATGATACTTTTGAATATGTATGCTTCCAAAAAAAGTAATTTAAAAAATCGATTTTTTTTTTAATTGTAAAGTGAGAAGACGCCTTAAACGCATTTTACTCAAAACCACGTTTTTCAAGTTGGCTGGGATCGTAGCTCATTAAATTTTCATCCGATTCACTTCATTCAAAGTTTAAATTGAAGAAAATTAAATTTATATGCGGATGAACCTCGACTTGTGAAAAAGTATCATTAGAGGACAAAGTTATTGTAAAATTAAGGCAGATTTTGTTCGTCAATTTTCGTTTTATGTCCGCCATTTTTGCAATCAACCATAATTTCCAAGGACTCCAGGATTTCAGCCGATTTGGTCGGATCCTCCGCTTGCCGCCGCTATATATATATATATAGATATTCAAATAAAATTTCCGACGGTGTTTTTTCTTGTTCAAATGTACCTTAACAAAAGTTTCGTGAACGAAAATAAATGTTATCTTTGTAAAAAAAGGCATTGAAAAAAAACCTCAGCTGGACCAGACTAAGTGATTGGTCATCTAAAGTGATGTTTCTTGTAAGCAAACTAGCAAGGCAGTGAAAAAATATTAGTGCAGTAGAGAAATTGAATCTGCTAGAGATTTTCCAAGCGTTACAACAAAAAGAAGAGGTTATTATCGTTGCAAATTCAGTTAATTAATCTCCAGTAAAAACATCCGATCTGTATCGTGACCAAAATCTTTCGTTGATAACTTTCCAATCCAATCAATTTCGTTTTTCAATTCTCGCCTTCCACGATTGTCAATCCACAACTGGCGTTACAGTGAAAAAAAATTAAATGTATGGCATTAAAAAAAGTAACGATAAAAGCGTAGTCTTCAATTGCATTGTCACTATTACATTCGCGAAAAATTGCCGAGCGATGCTACCCGAGTTTATTCGAGGGCATCGCGGTAATGGCGCGTATAGCCCAAGGAGGGAAGCAGACGGCGACGGAAGAATCGCGCTCGACCACAATTACGCTCCTGTCCTCTTGCGTATTCCTCGCCGGATCCAGTGCGAACGGTATCCGCGATCGTGCAGCGAGCAGATTATAATTTGCCCGCGTAACGAAACGCGGTGCCGAGACCTCGTACGCCCACCTTGTGAGAGAGGCAATGCCTGTGGTTGCCGGTGTGCGGGCGTGTTGTTCGGAAGATGGGTAATCGCGGAAGTGAGCCGACGGAATATGACGGACGGGAAAAAGTCGGAAATTGTTAATTGACGGGTAACCAATGAAATTTTTCGATTAAGGGGTCTTCTCACTTCAAACGCTAGAAAAGACTATTTTCAGGAATTTATTTGATACGTTTATATTATAGATATTGACATAAAAGTTGTTGCACTTAATAAATACACTTTTGAAATATATATTTTTTTAATTATTTATTCAAGTCTCTATTTGTAGACGAAAATGGTAGTTAAAGAAAATGTCCTAAAAAAATTGTAGGTCTGCGCTGTTGATGAAATCTCGGAGATGGATCATCCGAAACAAAAAAATCAAAGTTTTAATTTCAGTATATTAACGGCTATAGAGCATATGATACGATTTTTGGTTTATGCAAAAGTAACAAAATGGCCGAAATTTTTCGAAAAAAATGTTTTTTCACAGTTTTTGGCAAAATAACGTAAATATAAAAATTTTAAAAATCCTTGATATGTACTATAGCTATAGTTGTAAAGAATACGTGGTTAAAATTTCATAAGGATCAGTTCAGTAGTTTCGAATATTTTATCAACAAGCCGTCGCAAAACGCTGTTTCGAGAAAAACGCGTTTAAAGAGTTTGTTTGGGTTACATAAATACAAGTTTTAAAAAATGTATGTATCTTGAAAGTGTAACTTTTATATCAATATCTATACTATAATCCTATCAAAAAAATTCATGAACAGAGCCTTTTCAGCGTCTAAAGTGACCCCTTAAACACCAAAATATTTCCTGAGTCCGAGTATTCGTTGGTTCTGGAGTTAATAGTTCTTAAAATAACATAATATATTTTTTTTCAATGAATAATTCGATGCCATCGCCCAATGATTGATTTTCTCAGCGCGAGTCATTTTTTTCAATATGGAGGCGTGAAATTAAAAGAAAAACAGGGAGACGTTGTTGCAGTGCAACGAAAGTTCTTTATTATATTTTTATTTCTGCATTTTTATTATTGTACCAAATATTTTTTGGCAACTGATAGCGAGTCTACAGAGGAGCATCTCATTCCTAAAAAACGAGGATTTCCCATTCTCGGTGGAAAAAAATATACGTGATGGAGAAACGCACAGAATTAAAGAGACGATCAGTAAAAAAAAATTGAAAAGGCAGTTCTCGTGAGTTTGTTTTTCGTATTCGAAATTACCTGTATAATTTTTTAAACAGCAAGCATATAGGTGTCAATTTATGACAGAAAAATGTAAAAACCGTAAAAAAAAATCTAGTCACAGTTTTTATGATTTTTGTTTCAAACTAAAAAAATGATGTTGAAGTTTGCGTCGTTGGAACTCAACGAAAATAAATTCTCTTCAATTAATTAAACTCCTTTTTGGCTGATCCAGGCTATGAACATCACTGGAATACTTTTACGTATTCTCATTAAATATTGACGACCACAATTTGTAAAAAAAAAAGTTGTAATAATAAATATAAAGTATAATAAAATATAATAAAAATAAAGAAATAAACAAAGAAGACAAAAATTCTAGTCATTTAAAAAATACTTGTATCATTTTAGATGCATCATGCATTTAGGTCTCAATTTATTACAAATACACGTAAAAACAGTAAAAAGAAATACTAACTGCAGTTTTAGTGAGTTTAAAGAAATTTGAAACTACTAAAGTACTGTAAAGTAAAAGAAACCTACTATATCATGTCTATAAAAGACAGTTTTTGTGAGTGTTCTTTGAGAGGTTGCCTGGGTTTTAAAATTTAAAAAATCCATTTTTTTTTAAATTTAATATAGTCGTACAACATGTCAACAATTATTTGCCAAAGGGGCTGGAATCGATGATTACATCTAAGTTTGAAAAAAATCTCTGTTTTGTTCCCACTTCACATTTTAATCGCTTTTTTTTCAACATTGCATTTTTGAATTCAGTGGACACGATTTGTCGAAAACTACTGCACCGATCTTGTTGAAATTTTACACACTTTTTCTGGATAGTATCGACGAGAGATAGAACGAAGGATTTTGGTCTAGATTTAACCGAAAATCGTAGTGTTTTGCATACAACTCTACAAAAAATTTAAATTTCCCCTTTTTTTAAAAATCCTTCGTTCAATGACAAGCTATTCTCACTTACTAACATAAAATATACGGTTTTTTTTAATTTCAGATAAAGCTATCATCCTGACCACCGCGGGGATACTTTTTTCTAAGGGATCCCCGAAAACCAGTTCTCAAAGGCTGAATTTACAAAAAATTTGGAAGAAAATTTTATATTGTTCAAATGTTGTACTTTTATATGCTTAAAGTTGAAATAAAATAATTCTATTATGATATCTTGAAAATAAAAGAAAACGTGTTTTTTTCTCCTTCAAACCCCATGTAACCCCTTAAACAAAAAAGTACTTGAATCTTGTAAAACGTGTAAAAACGAATAAATCGAATAAAACGTTTCAATCAGTACGAATCAGTACTTTTTTCAGCGCATAGGTAGACTACATTTTTTGGACATTATGTTGTTGAAAATCCCCCCCCGGCACACCGATTACGATTGTCCTGCCACACTGTGGGCCCCCTCACAGGACTGTTTTTTTTCGTAAAGCAAAAGAGACATCAACATATAGTCAATTTGTATTAACTGTATTTTACGTTGTACACTCAAAATAAAATAAAAAATTCCTGCTAAAAGCAATTTGAGGCAAAACAATCGATTAAAAATAAAATCTATAAAATCTCCAACGACGTAAGCTTCAATCTCATATGCAGTGCCAATTCAGTTAGGCTGTTGTCGCATCCAGCCCTGACCCCCGAACGTACGACCAGGCTCGCAAAAAAAAACGAGAAGCAGTACTTATTTTTCGTTTCGGAAGAAAGCCCAGACTGTTGGACAAGCACAGCCCAGAAGGTAGAGTTTTCCCGCTGCAATAATACGACGACCAAACGGTAGCGGGTCAGCCAGCAGCCAGTGAAGTGACTGCGAGGTCACGAATAGACTGTAAATCACTTAGGGATTGAAAGGGCACTGCCTCATCCACTCGCCAGAGCGAGAGCCCGTGGTGCGCGCTGCTGTTCGGAAAATGGTAAGAGCAATGGCAAAGAAAACACCGGAAAGGTGGAAAGCATCGACAAAGATCGATCACGGTGAGAGCAAAACAAGCGAGCCAAGGCACTAAATTACTTTCGAATTCTGTCTGCGAAACGGCACTCCATTGGGACCCTAATCGCCACGTATTTTTCGCTGCGGTTCAGTCTGCGCCGCTCGCGAACACTTTTTTCGCGAGGGAAAAGAATTTTCGCATCTTTTTGACATCAAATTGGAGACTAATGTTTTCAACGTGAGAAGAATAGTGGACATCTTTTTCCGGTCTTTTTGGCAACGAGAGTGAGGGGTTGTCCAGATTTGTAAAATGTCGAAAACGACAAGTAACGGAACAGCTTGTTGACAGAATCATCAACGCAGAATGGTCATTTGGGAAGAGCATCATCACTCTGGACTCTCAAGACTACGAGTCTAGAGCCCGGAGAAAGGTGAATTTCGACACTTTTTTTTTGGATACCCTGTTGATAGAATGAAAATTCCGTTTAGTGGCGTTTATTCTACACATCTTCAAGTATATTTACAATTTTTTTCACAAGATTTTCTTAAAAAATGGCAGCGCTGGAGCTGCATGAAGCGAGCCACCTTGGCCTGACAATGTCATGCAGCAGGGAACATCACATCGACGATTCTTCATCGATTGACTCGGAGTTTTTTTTGCAAATTTACCACAACATTCTACATTAAAATACTCAGGGAATTTTTGATATGTGAAAACTTTTTCCGAAAAAAAATGTTTTTTTTTTACCGAAAACAATTTTTCCAAACGTGCACCAATCGATCAAACATCGATAATGTTGCAATTTCCCTACGTGCTGCCAATTTTTACCTGGAACTCAAATTATTTTGCATTTTCGTTCAAGGTGTTGAGTTATCAAGCATAACTCAAAAACATTCGATTTTTCGGGTATAGTTCAAATGTACGAAATGTAAAGAATAATTTTCTCTATATTTTCGTTTCTATGAAGCACCCTTGAATTTTTCTTTTCCAACCCCTCTCGGGGGTTGAACATTGAAAATGAAATTCTGGGAAAACTATTGACCTTACGAATTTGCCGCCGTGGAAGAATTTGTAGGTTGAACCCTCAGCTACATTTTTTGTCCACAGCGCCAAACTCGAATCTCATTATTTTCGGTCAATAGTTGTCCTAGAATTTTATTTTGAATTTTCAACCCCTGAGAGGGGTACGAAAAAGCAAAATTCAAGGGTGGTCCATAGAAACGAAAATATAGAGAAAATTATTCTCTACATTTCGTACAATTAACGCATCCCCAAAAAATCGATTGGTTTTGAGCTGTTCAATGAACCATTTTTTTAATACTTCAACAATTCTTTTGGGAGTGCAGACATTATTGAAGAGGGATGATCAAATACTCTGTTGACGCGTCTTTTCAAGGGCTACAACCTTCTCATTTGAACAAAAATTGTATGAATTTTTCCTAAAGAGTTATCGAATAAAAACTGATTATTCAAAATTTCACCCCCAGAATGAACTTCCACGACTTCGGCGCTGTGGATAAAAATAAAGCCCGGATTTTTCTGAACTTTTTGTCTCCCGGCGCCGAACTCGTGGGAGTTGTAGTTTGGCATTAATCTACCCCCATCCCCGTTCATCCCCTAAAAAAGAACCCAACACCCCGATTTTTAGGCAAACTTGGATTCAGCACCCTCGGCACCTACAAAGTCACCTGTCAAAAAACTAGACTTCTTCTATTTTTTTCCGATTCCAATATGCAGCACGATTGTACTAAAAGATACTCCCCAAATAGGGTTTTACAATCGGTACAGTAATGGCCCACGACTGGTTGCCAGAGAACAAATGCATGGTTGTTAATGGTAAACCATGAATGGCTGCTAAGACTTGGCCAACTATCATACGCCCATATTGGCCCAGCAACGGCTGCCGGATCTTCTGCCGGAAACGAAAAACAAAAAATTGACAAATTATGAATATAAAAATTCTAGTAGTATCTTTTGTTGTTTTCTTACGCTTTACTTATGTCCATGTACATAGAATAATTGCATTAAAAACGCTGTCTGCATTGTTCAAGTTTTTGCCTTCCATCGGGATCGAACCTGCGTCTTTCGTTCTAGTGTCGAGCGTCCCCTACCCACTTAGCCATTCTAACACTTACAGAATCCATCGTTTGTTCGTTCCTTACTTTTATGCCGATAATTTTATTCGTGACATTAAAGTTTACCGAAAAATCTTTTGGTCCATTTAGGCTGTGAAAGTAGCCCGCCCGTTTTGGGTGGAGTTCCGAAAAGCATATTCCTCCGATCGAGTTGAAATTTTGCACCGAACTTCTTCTCCTTATCCTAAGAGAAACCGTTAACGGATTTTTGACGACTAGCAATACTTTTCGATATATCGCATTGTAAAGTTCATTATTTCACGCCATAGGAGTATATCTATATATCCGATAGATACCCCCCACTCCGGAGGGCCACGCTGCTTCCTGGCAAACAGTGCTCGCCCGTACGTGCATATCACTTGCCATGTGGCATGGGTTTGTTTGAGTTTATTTAATATAGTAGGAGCGCAGTACAATAAATAACTTTCAATATACGATATATCGAAAACTATTGCTAGTCGCCAATATCCTTTTAAAGGTTCTCTTAAGGGGTTACCGCCACTTGCGATTTTGAAAAAATCGATTTTTTTATTGCATTTTTTTTTAAGTATAAGTATCTGAGAATATGTCCTGAAAATTTCAAGTCGATCCGAACAAAATTGACTGAGATATGAGCGTTGAAAGAGAAGAATCCGTTGCGTAAACGACCGGCTAATTGAAACTTTAAACGCGTTTTTCTCAAAATGGCATTTCTGAAGTCGGTGACCAAGATTACTCGAACACTAAGGAAACGATCTTCTTGAAATTTTGCAGGCTTATTTAATACATAAAAATGTAGTCTTTAATCGTTCGATTTTTTTTTTTCGAAAAAAAATGGCCGTTTTATAGCCAAAAAACGGCTGTTTTTTTTCGTTAAAATCGGACCATTAACTTTGGCTGCCCGCCATTTTGTGAAAAATGAATATTTTTTAAAATTCTTCGATTAAAGACTAGTTTATACTTATATTTGACTAAATCCATCCGCATTTTTTTTTCAGATGATCCACTTCGCCGCAATGTTGGTCACCGCAAACCGTGTATATAAAAACATTATTTCATTGACGGCCATTTGCCACTAAACAATGTAATATTTTTCAATAAAAAAATTACTGAAAGTTCTTCAGGATGTGTTCTTTAAGATGGTATATTGATCGATTAAAAAAGTTTTGTAGTTTTCTTTAAAAAAATTCATGAAAAAGGCCTTTTTTTTGCGCTACAAGTGGGGGTAAGGCCTTAAAACATTGAAAAGAAGGTCGGTGCAAAATGTCAGCTTCATCAGTGGGATATGCTTTTCGAAACCTTATCCCTTGTTTTTACGTGTTACAGGTTAACCACCTGCATTTGCAAAACGTCCAAAAACAAACCATCAATGGCTGGAATAGATCTGGCAAGCCATTCATCCGCCTACGATACCCCAATGCTGATCGCCATATTATCGGTGCGATGGTATTGGCCCACCAATGGCTGGCATAGATCTGGCAAGCCGTTCATCCGCCTACGATACCCCAATGCTGATCGCCATATTATCGGTGCGATAGTATTGGCCCACGAATGGCTGGCATAGATCTGGCAAGCCGTTCATCCGCCTACAGTACCCCAATGCTGGTTGACGAATTATTGGCCGATTATCAGCAAACCGTTTAATGGCTAAATGCTGGCATTTTTGTTACGACAGGCGACCCTATATGGGTTGTAGATATGTAGAACGAATGTCTTTAAGCGGAATGTTCATTATACTGGGTATACATAACTGGGTGTCCATAAAACATTGTTGAAATCCACTTTGTTTCATTCTCTAGACTGGAAGTCTCCCGTGAACATCATAAATTGTACCGCAGACTTTTTTCCTCTCCTCCAAAGCCTTCGTAAGTACACTCGAGATGTGACAAAAATGGGAGTATTTCCAGATGTCCCCACGGTCCAGTCACTTTCCCGAAGATGGTCGCGTCGTTTTCCCTAGCAACATCCTGTCGGCGAGCAGCACGTAAAGCAACGAAAAAAAAAAAAAAAAAACACGAGGAAGAAACGGCGGCAACGTTCGATTCTTCCGTCGCTTCCATTTTTTACGTCTGGTACCCATCGTCCTTTCTCTTTCCCTTGGCAAGTCGGCTAGCGCTGCATAGCAGGCTGCACAGATCATACGCAGTAACAGAGCTATCTTGGACACCGCGAAGAGGATCGTCGTTGGCTTTGGTGCGGGGTTCCCATCGACGGATGTTCCCGCGGACACTTCCAGCTGACGCTCTCCATGGCCCCTGGCCGCTTCCAATGAAGGAGCTGCAAAAAGTTCCGACTACTTCGTCACCAGCGGGCCGTTTGGCGGTGCGGGGTACCGACGGCATCTACGGGAAGTGGCACACGGAGGAGAAGTGAACAGGAGGATGAGCAGAAAAAGAGGAGCCAGGTGGTGAAGGTGAATTGGCGAACTCGATCGCGGTGTCCTCAACGCATTTGTGTCCCAAGTCGGCCAACTGCTGCACAAGAGAACTCACCGTCGTTCTCCAGCCGAGAGGCATCCGCGGCAAACTCACTGAGACGAGGCGAGATCCTGCGGAAGGAACTTCCGGTCCGCGGGACTCAGCCGTGTCTTCAACAAGAGTAGCTAATCAGAAGCGTGGCCATCTCTGTCATCTTCTTCTTTTTCATTCACTCCCAATGAAGGGATTGGCGGTGTTCTTCTTCTTTGTCGCTTTCGTGTTTTGCACGAGGACATGCTTCCGTTCAACACGCTACTTTTTTTTCGGTTCGCCTCGATGGAGTCAGGAGAAAATAAGTCAAAGACCGAGTGCAGCATGCCTTGGGAGCCTATCTTTTTTTCCTGCTATTGAAGCCCAAACTCCTAGACCGTCATCAGCAAGCCAAGTTTAGTTTCGAAAGCCAACGACTCTGAAGCTCGTAAATGATTTGATTCGCCTGAAAAAGCTCTTTCCCGTTTACGATCATGTGTCGTCATTGCCGTATGTGCGTGTTGCAGGAGCTACGATTCCATATATTGTCAAGATCTTACGATATCAACGACTAATCCGACCACATGAACATGCCAGGCTTCGTACGGCCGTTTGATTTTTACGGTGGAGCGAATGATTGCCCTCGGTTATGGGATCGCATGAACTAGCGTCCAGGTATTTATTTCACCGTGGTGGATGGAGCTGTAGGTGGAGCTGTAGGATTCATTGGATCAGGGCTAGCAGGCCTAAGCGCCTATACCAGTATGACACTTTAAAAAAAATCGATTTTTTTGCCTTTTTCGACAGTTTATACTTCCAAGAATATCATTATCATTTATATAATTTATATCAATATCAATTTATCTTGCAAAAATCGATAGTTAAATATTTAAACGCGTTTTTCTCGAAATGAGAATTTTCAAATTTGCTGACATTGTAACTCAAACAGCAATTATCCGATTGACTTGAAATTTAAAATGAGCACTCTTGAATATATTTACTTTACAATGACGTAGGATATTTTTGATTGGATGAAAATTAACGATTTGGTATTGAAAAAAACGACCATTTTATAGGCAAGAAAACAGACTTTTTTTTCATAACTACGCCATTTTGTTAGATTTTGATATTTTTCGAAAATCCTACATCATCGCACAGGAAATACCTTCCAGTTTAACGACATTTTTTTCCTTTTTCGTTTCAGCTACTCAATCGGCCGGAATCATGTTACCTGTGGAGGAACTTTTTTTGGCGCCTCCGAAGGCAGTGCAAAGTCGCTTGGATCTCAATATTTTTCTACGAAAAAATTATGTAATATAGGTCAAATATAGCCAAATATACTCTCAATTTTCCGAAACATTTAATTGAGTACTTTTCTTCCAAATAAATTCCCAAAAATCACCCAAATTTTCAGCCTTCACACTGGTGTAGCCCCTTAAATGGTGAATCAACTTCGAGCGCAGGCCGTGTCCACGGGACCATTCAACGTTAATCCCTCATATGGTAAAACCATGTCTGGGCATCGATGATCCAATCAGTCAGAATGGCACTTACTTGATGTAGATTAGGAAAAGCGGAAATGGAAAGCTGTCAAACGTCACTCACCTGGAACAAAAGAAACGACATTGATCATTTTATGAGAACCAGTTCCAGGGATGCTGTATTTACTGTTTACCACCAAAGATCGTAAATACCGACTGAAAACCATCAAAGCTAACAAATCCTCAACAGATTCGTTCCATCATCAGTAAGATTGACACATCCCACCCATTGTCAGGTCCCGTCCGGCAGTACCTGTTTGATTCATTCTCTACATCAAAAAGCATTCGTCCTCATCAACATTTCCAACATCGCCGACAATTATCCCATTAACGAACGACTAGCTGCATTCGCCGAGAGCCAAGTATTCTCCACCGTGCTCGATGTCCGATTGTCCCTGCAGCGTACAATCGAAAAGCTCATAAATAGCACGCGCAGTGTGCGCATGGTATATTCTGTCAATTACGAAGATCAAGGATCGTCCCGATATGGCGAGGCGATCTTCGAAATGGCAACAAATAGCCGGACGGTCTCGAAATAGCGGCGAATAAATGAACTTTCGAGGCACTTAGGTACTTCATGAGGCATCCGAGCGATGGAAGACCGCGATCTGATCGACGATCCGCGTGTGCTCGGCCACAAAGTCCCGCACGCCAAGTTTGTGCCCTTCGCACGTGCGCAGCTTGCGCGGCCTCCAGTACCGAGCTGCATTCTGCGAGCTGGGCACACGTATACCGGGTACACCAACTGCCCTATGTAGGTGTGCACGTACTTGAAAAGAAGGCCAGCCTTGGTGGAGTGAGGGGAGAGCGATCGTGACGTAGCTGATTAGCACCGTCTCGTTCTCTCAAGCTCTTATACCGTTCGAAACGATCGAACGATTCGTTACGATAAGCGCGGGTCTTATGCTAGCTTCGTATATATACACCGAGGCTAATAGATTAGCGAGGTCCGCGAGGAGAGCCGAGCTACTGCCGGAGACGCAGGGCACCACTCATCAGCGATCGTGATGATGGTAAAACGGACAGTGTGTCTGTTTGTGTGTGTGTGTGTGTGTGTGTGTGCGCGTGTGCGCGTGTGTGTTTGTCGAAGCGACGAGATGGTTGCTGCGCGCGACTGTGATACCGCATCCAACTCGAATGGCAAAAGCAATGGGAGGGGTGACCGGTGAACAATGATCCTTGGACCTATGTATGCGGCGGTCGCGCCAACGCTATCCACGAACAAACAACATGGGAGCTCATTACGAAGCCTTCGCGTGAGAGTGCAACTCCGCGTGCACTTATGCACGCTGATTGCATTATAACATTACACAGAGAAAGGATGGGGGGGGGGGGGAGCTCGTGCTCCCAGCTTGAGCTTATGAATCGTGGCTACGTTTTGATGGTTTGATTGCACTCGGAGCTTCTCTACCCTCCGGGTATATCGATGCCCTTAGCGATCTATCGATATCGTATGTGTACTCGGATAATTGACTGAACGGTCATTAATTTATGGGTTCCTATTATTAGTCCAGCATCACCGAATGTTCCAGCCTCCAATGAGGATCGCGAGGAACAGTACGGGTGGTTTTGTCGTCGGCGATTGGTGGAGGTAGCTATCAGCACTGGGAAAAAAGGGTTTCGGTGGTGCCGCGTGGTCGAGAAGCATGTTGGCTTGATGATGTCGTTTTTGGAAATTGCTTTCAGGTGTCTTTAGTGGGATGAGTGCAAGGCGGAGGTGCAAGTTTCTCGAGTGACCTTGGGGGACAACGAGACGACGAGAAGTGAGAATTCTGGGTCCAGGACGCTATTGGTGATGTTCATTATCGAAGGTATGCGAATACGTGACTGGGCGGTGATGAGGATGAGATTCCGATGGAGGAAGGGATAAGCACGTCAGATGGCATATAGGCACAATATATAGTTGAGAACGGCAGACGTGCCTGGGTCAATACTTGGATGGGTGACCGCTTGAGCGCTTGCTGGATTGCTTGTCCACTACCGAGCGGAAGTCGGCGTTACTATTATTTTTTTTTAATAAGCGACAGAATGTTCCAACACGTCGAAAAGATCAGGTCAAGGAGTGAAATGAGTAGGTATACCTACACGGAATAAGTATTTTGTTTTCAGACTCCTTTAGGGTGACTGTACATACAAGAGCAATCAAAGAGATGGTTAGCTCAAAATCGCGGAAGAGGATTCTTTTTAACTGGAATCCCTTAATCAGGGTTGGTTCGGTTGGTCGAAAACCCTGAACATTTATTTTTAAATCTTTTATAGGCCAGTGGAGCGTAAATGTGCAACATATTTTGGAAAATAAACAATTCCCTTGCGTTGCAACATACCAAAGTTGAGATCCATGTGGAAGTAGCTTCGTCTGATTGAACTGAAGAGGGTTGGCTCGAGTCTAACATTAAGGTTGTTATGGGGTTGAGTCAACATGTTACCACCGAGCTGAATGTTTTTCTGTACTTTTGTAACCTCTTTGCTGATCATCTTGTGCAGTTTGAATACGATCCATAGTACCGTTTTTTTGGAAAAAAAATCGGCAACTCGACGTATTTCGTGGGCTGA
Organism: Ophion obscuratus; assembly: GCA_964007375.1. Classification (NCBI taxonomy): domain Eukaryota; kingdom Metazoa; phylum Arthropoda; class Insecta; order Hymenoptera; family Ichneumonidae; genus Ophion; species Ophion obscuratus. The sequence continues at coordinate 53,884,677 of OZ023316.1, read as the reverse complement.
TTACATTACGCTTACGGAAAACTCCCGATCATTTTTCAGTACATTATTAATATCTGCTAAGTGAATGTTTTCACGGAGCTGAAAGAATAGGTACGGTTCGACTAATATCAGACCCTTGGTACCGTGAAAGTGAGGATTCACCGTTATAAAACCGTTATAAAATTATTCATGTTTTTGATAGCGAATTTGTGTGAAAATCAAGCACACAAAATATTAGACTGTGCAATCATGGCAACGTCGTAGACGGTACAAATGCTACCTATCTTATCGGTATTCGGTAATTATCCTCGGGAACCTCAAACTACTCGGTCGGGATAATTAACGACGAATATTATTGGCACTTATTCTCTTAATTCGTAATAATTACTCAATATTAATTTGATAATTGTGTTCAGAAATTATACATTTCTAGACATTTCTAGGCAAAGACAAAATAAAGCGGATTTTTTTCATAGATAACTTTTTTTTGGAATATCTAAAAATTGTTAAAGTTTTTTTATTTCTTCGAGAGATAGGTACAACTTAGTACAGGTATAGGCAGCTTAGTACAACTTTAGTACAACTTCACGACACTTCTGTAAACCGGGACATTATGATATACCACGATTTACGGCGTTGCCAATTCGTTCCGCGTTAATTGAGCGAGAAAAAGTTATAGAAAATAATTATGCAAGATAATGAAAACACTTAATGTAATCCCCGAATGTTCAAAAATGCATATTTTTACAAACGGATGAAGAAAAATAGTTCGAAAACGTACGTTTGATATGACGATTATTTGAAGGCTAACAGTTGCTCCCCTCGTACTTCACCCCAGAAGGCAAAACCCCATAACAACCTCAACGAAAAATTCTGCGTCGAAAAATAAAATAAAATCTCATGATAAAAATAAAAGAAACGCTAGCGCCTACTTAGCCATTAACGAAAATGTTTCGCCCTGAAATAAATCAAAACCTCATAATAAAAATAAAATGCATTGAAAATAAAATGAAACCCTACCCTTATTAAGCCCTCAATGAAAACTTCCGCACCCTAAGATAAAATAAAATAAAATAAAATAAAATAAAATAAAATAAAATAAAATAAAATAAAATAAAACCTTAGCCCTCACTAAATGAAAAATTTAGGGATGGGTAAAATTAAAGACCCTTTATAAAGAGAACCCAAAACCATTCGACTAATGAATTTTTTTGAATGTCAAAACGAGCATTCAAGCGATTAATACTCGAAATTTCCTCCATTCATTTTTTTCTCTTTTCTTCGTCGAGATACAAATAACTCGAGGGTAATAAAAATGGTTGCGACGAAAAGTAGAGGATGACGAAGGCGACATTATTCGCTCCGCAAAGGAATACAGCCTGTACAAATCGACGGCGGGGCAGTCTCGTTTCGAAAGAACCTCATTTTTCCATTCACAAGCGCGTCCGACGATGGAAGAAGCGCGCGAAGAAGAAGAATAACGTGTCGAGTTCGTCGTCGTCGCCCCGGCGGTTTCTTTTTTTCATCCCTCATTTTCAACGACGAAAGGCAATTTCAACTCAACCGGGATGATGCCATTCCTCCGTACCTTCGCGTGTAAACGACGAGCGTCGAAATATACATATACACATATATATATATATATACACATCATAATAACGTGAGGGAGAGATAATAATTAAGAAATAATTATGAATGGTCCGCGAGAGCGGCGTGAGAAATTTATAATTCGTCGGTGGAATTACGCGGTCGGGACGAGCTAGCGCCACGGAGTTCTTCGGTCCTCTCGCCGCGGCGTGTCAAGCCTTCGACGCGGATGAAAGAAAAATGCCAAAAAAGCGACATAAAAAACACCATAAGTAAAAATGAGATAAAAAATGAGAATAATTCACAGTAAAACGTGAATGGCTCTGCGCCACGCCACTAACCCCGTTCATGTTTAGTACTTTATCATCCGTGTGTATCCTGTAAAAAAAGGAGCAAGGTGTGCTCGGGAGAACTTTACGAGACGACGGGATATGCATCTGGCCCATAACAGTTGGAAGATTCGTGTTCGTGTGTGCATATTTGTCGATGCGTTTGTGTCTGTCTGTGCATGTGTGTACACAAGCCAGGCGCACAAGATCCACCGATATGGAATAACAATCAGAAGGCTATAATTCTCAAGTATTCCATTTCCTGGAATTCCTGGAGAGGTGGATAATATAATATCATATCATTAAAGTTTCAACGTCAACCCCAGATGTGCTGGGGAGAGGATCTTGGTATCGTCCACGCTCGACGACGACAACGACCCGACTCTGTCTCTCTCTCTCTCTCTCTCTCTCTCTCTCTCTCTCTCTCTCTCTCTCTCTCTCTCTCTCTCCCTCTCTCGCTCTCTCTTTATCACTCTCTCCTCTTCTCTCTCTGCACGATCAAAAGCAATCACGTGTATGCATGTGTATTTTACAAATATCAGATATTTTCTACTTTTGCGAACTTTATTCGTCATGGCTAGGTGATGGCGTAATGTATGCATTAGTGTTACGTACACCCCCTCCCTCCCCCCTCTCTCTCTCTCCCTCCCTTCCCCCAACTCGCCACGCCACGAGTGTCGCTACTCCACTCATCTGTCGAACGTGGCCACCGCACAAGGATACAAGTAAAGCTGGAATTGCTGCGCGGATATGACGAGAGAAGCGAGCGAAGAACGATCGGATATATTCACAGCTAACTATAAGTAAATAGCTAAGTGAAATGCGCCGCCACTATAATACGGTAATAAACTTGGTGAGTAAATGGAAAAACATGGAGAAGTTGGAGGGGGAGGGGTATATATGGGTATGGCGACCTCTCCGCGAAATATTTCACAGGAAGAATATCTCGCCTTATCCCTTCCTCGCATTCGACCTTTCATGCAGACAAAATTGCGTATTATATATACCCGTGCAGAAATTTTGGCAGGGATACAGCTGGATTCTGACTTGTATCCCGGGCTCCCAGTCGGGATCTAGTCCGATATCGGATCAGATTCGAAGACTAAATGTAAGATCCATTAGGGATCCAGAACCGGATCCTTTAATGACTCTAAATAGATTCCCCATGGAATCACTGAGGAATCTGGGAAGGATCACGGGTGAATACAGGATGAAATAAAATGTCAAAAATGGAATTATGATATGTTAAATTTATTATAAAAATAAATAACATTTATAAAGTTTTGGTGCATTAAACTATCAGTAAAAAAAATGCGTCCAAAGATTCAAATGGCAGATCGCGCTCATCGCGAGATTTTGATGTGAATTAAAAAAAAATTCACATCAAAATCTGTGAATGCAAATGTATTGACAAGAAATTATAAATACAAAAAAATTCACAAAATTAGTTGTGAATTTTTTCGTATTTAAGACAAATTAAAATCAAATTCAAAATGATTGGATTAACATTTGCGCCAAAAGTGAGTTCGTACGTATTTTGAGAGAAAACATTGCCTCGAGGCAAAGAAATTTTTGCACATAACTTTTTGTGCGAACATTTCTTTGCCTCAACACAATGTTTTCTCTCAAAATACGTTTACACTTGTGGTGTAAATTTTAATATAACTGTCGTGAATTCGATTTTTATTTTCTTCAACTTGAGGAAAATCACAACTCATTTTGTGATTTTTTTCATATTTATAATGTAATATTTGAAACTCACAACTTTTTTTGCAAAAATTTCTTTGCGTCGATGAAATGTTTTCTCTCGAAATACGTAAGAACTCACGGTTGGTGTAAATTTTAATCTAATCATTGTGAATTTGATTTCAATTTGTCTTAAATACATTTTTATACCCACCGACATGTCGGTGGGTATAAACAGAGACTTATTCCCCAAAACCGGTATCCCGGTTAGAATCCAACTTGCATCAGTATCGGAATATGTACGACGACGATGGCATAATTTTGAAAATTTAGGCATCACGTGTATTTAGGGTATTACTATGTAATTCCTCTCTATAGATAGGAATTTTATAGATAGGAATCTATAGACAGAAATTCCTATCTATAGATAGGAATTCCATAGTAATACAGAAAATACACGTGACGCCACAATTTTCAAAATGATGCCATCGTCGTCGTACATATGCCGATACTGATGCAAGTTGGATTCTAACCGGGATACCGGTTTTGGGGAATCCATGACAAATCCTGATCGGGATTTGATCGGACATAGGGTATCCCGGTCAAAATTTCTGCATGGGTATGTGTATATATAAACGGTGTCTCAAAATGACCTGACATTTTGATTTGTCAATAAAACGTATTATTTATTTGAAAAGTACGAATATTTAAATTTTAATATAAAGTACAAAAATGGAGGTTATGTGTGGAGCACAATATCCGGCAAATGACATACACGGCATGGACTTGGAAGACATTCTTCCAACAACATGGAGCAACCTGCCACAATGCGGGCGAAATAATGCAGTTATTGCAGACGAAGTTTCATGGTCGCGTTATCTCGCGCCGCGGCGATGTGAATTGGCCACCATTGGACTTCTTTTATGGGGTTTCCTCAGGGAAAAGTGTATGGCAATGATTCACAAACCTTTCCGGACCTCAAGGAAGCAATTTGACGCACCATTAATGAAATTAGTCTGCAATTATGCCGAAATGTTATTGAAAATTTCATCAAAAGAGTGAACGTTTCCAAACAAGGACGAGGCGTCCACTTATCGGATATTGCGTTCCAACATAACCTTCATGTTTGTACCTTACATTAGAATAAAAATATTCGATCTTCAAACATAAATGATATTTTTATTAATACGTTTGAATGTCAGGTCATTTTGAGACACCCTGTACATATATATACATATATGTTTATGTATATTAGGGTGGTTCAAAAAAAAAAAATTCGCGGTACTCAAGGGAAAATGTTACTAGGTTATCAAAAGGTAATTCATACAAAATTTGAGAGGTCTAAACATTTTTTTGAGTAGTGGTCAAACGACTTTTAATTTTCTTTTTCGATTTTTCGTCAATTTTTTTCCCCGCCAATAGACGTCATAATAATATAATTTTCTCAAAAATGTTTATGCTCTGCAGCATTTTCTAAATTAACGTAAGCAGGTCGTTTTCATTTCAAGTAGTTTTAATACAAATAATAATTCCAAACGATGTTTAAAAAAATATATATCTGGATCACAGTGTGCGATTGTTGAAAAACTTCCGTAATCACTTCGAAGATCGAGCCGAACAATAATTTCCCTTCTTGCAAAAAGGATGGGTTTTTACAGATATTGTTTTTGGTCTTCGTTTTTCGTAATCAAACCGTTGAAATTTCTCATCAAAGAAACGGCTCGTTCAGCTATGTCGTTCACAGCTTGCATGTTTTTAAAAGTAATCAAGCACGTATTATAGTACTGCTTAAAGTCCCAAAGTCCAAAAAACTGCACGGGAGCTCAAATCGTTCGAACAAACTTTCTTACGTTCTTATTTTTACGTGTACTGTGACGTGCCTCAATATAGCAACTACTGGAAACAGTCAACTGAATCGCGAAAAAAACTCACGGACAGTCAAAGAAACAAAGGTGCAGTAGCGTCAACAGCGCCGCGGTTTGTAACTCTCGAATCCGTATGACTTTGTTTTCTTACTCCAAAACAACATATTACTCCAAAAATTCACGCATACTTGTTAGACGTTCAGTGATGTAAACACCGTGTTCTTGTTCGTCAAGTGGTTGATATAATTTTCACAACCGAATTACAAATATTGATTCATAATCTGCAAATACAAATTGTTTAGGGTGAAAAAAATATTTAAATGAAAATTATGTATTCTTACAAAAAAAATTAAATCAAGACTTACATTAGATCACGCACTAACATTTTCTGCATCAAGAAAAAAAAATTAATACTCCGATCATCATGGGAAAAAACATGAAAAAGGCGTTTGAGCACTAACTAAAAATGGTTTAGAACCCTCAAATTTTTAAAAACTTTATTTTTTCAACATACTTCAATTATCCGTTGAGAAAAAGAAATCGTTTTTTTTTCACCACCCTAATGCATATGAGGTATTCCACGTGAATCCGGTGGACTTTTTCCCTGGCCCCCGCCAATTCGATTCATGTTTTAAAATCTGATTCCATTGACTCTAAAAGACATCTTGAATTTTTTTAACACTTCTCGAAACAAACGTCGGTCAAAAAAAAATTCTCCGAAAAAAACGCCCCGATTTAAAAATTTGAAAAAAAATCCCAAAAATGCGTGATTATATGTAAAAATTTTCAAGCTATCACCCACAGTGGAAGTATGATTTTTGTTGTCCTTTCTGAGCGATTAACGTTTAAAAAATCCGAAAAATTGACTAACTGTTCAAGGTCCATGATTGTGATTTGGTTATTAAAAAATGGCCAAAAAAATTCATTGTGGGTATTAAAATATTTAAGTATCCGCCCGCAGTAAGCGATTCTAGAAATATTTCGTATTCTTTTTGCAGTTAATCGCTCAGAAAGCACAGAAAAAATCATACTTTCACTGCGGGCGATATCTGCAAATGTTTACATATAATCACGTATTTTCTGATTTTTAAATCGGGGCGTTTTTTTTTGGAGACATTTTTTGACTAAGGATTGTTTCGAAAAATGTCAAAAAACTTTAGGGTGTCTTTTAGAGTGCATGGAATCAGATTTTAAAAAATGAATCGAATTGGCGGAGGTCAGGAAAAAAGTGCACCGGATTCACGTGGAATATATCATATATATAGGTGACGTCCAAAAGGAAAAGCAAGCTGCCTCGTATCAAATTTGTTTATATTTTATTTGTCAAATATTTGATTATATTTGACAAATATAATCGATAAGATATTATTATAATGACGAATATAACATTATGTATCCAAATCATCCCCAAGTATGTTCCATGACCTTTTTTCGTTTTTGAGAAAAAAAAAGCATTTTTAATTTTTGTCTTTTGTTCATGTATTTTCCTCGTGATTAAAAAAAAATTAGTGTGTGTGTGTGTGTGTGTGTGTGTGTGTGTGTGTGTGTGTGTGTGTGTGTGTGTGTGTGTGTGTGTGTGTGTGTGTGTGTGTGTGTGTGTGTGTGTGTAGACAAACACACATATGAAAAACCCTAACCTATGTTAATATTACCACGACCGATCGTTCGATACAGTTACATTCGCTTGAACATCTGTATGTATGTATATATTTATATATATATATATATATATATATATATAGATGTACACGTAATGTAATAACAGCACAAGCGATATACCGCGAAGGATATATATCTCGCGATCGGTCGGCGTCTCGCCGAGCCACGGGATTTTAATTTCCCCGCGATCGCTGTGCCCGGGATACCGGGTACGCGGTATATGTGCGCCCCCTTGTAAACTGTTCTCCTCTGGTTGCCTGCCGGTCCCATGGCCCGCGGCACGGATGACCGGGGCTCGGCGGGCGCAGCGACGTCTCCGCGCGCGAGCCCGCCGGTCGTCCGGTTCGCATGCACAGGTCCACCTCGTTGGACTCTATACCCCGTCTGTATGCGGATGGTGTGCTCCGCGTGCACTACGAACCACGCTATATAACGGTGCCACACATCGCATAAACGGCGCGCGCGGTATTATGCTGTTGAAGTTTGTGGGCGCACGAAGGGTCGAAGAAAACGGCCGCGGGAATACGACGAGAAGGGCATAGGAACCAACTTGTCGTACGTGGATGTGTGGATGTGTGTAGATGTTACGTATATACGAGAGAGATCGAGAGAGAGAGAGAAAGAGAGGCCTCTCTGTCTTTCTTTCTTTATCCTAAAGGGAGGGAAGGAGGGGGTGGGATTGATTGATAATATTTTTTACGTCCAAGTTAAACTCTCGGGCCAATATAAAGCTACAGATAAAATATGGAAACCGTATTAACAGGAATGCATAAAAATAACAATTCATACGACGTTCAAGTTTGCATCGTTGAAATGGAAATATTTTTTTTTTTTGTATTTTTAATTTCTGTACTTTCATCATTGTCCAGAGCCTTTTAATGAAAACTAAACGCCTAAATCTCTAAAAAGAATAAGTCAAAACGTTTCAGTATTATTCGCAGCCTGAATCGGCCAAATCAAAGTAGAGCAATAAAAAGAGAAATTCGTTGCATTCAAATGATGCAAATTTGAACATTGTCAAATCGATATAAAACGAACATGAACAGAAATCGAGGCTCGAAATAACACAAATTATATGATGAACTTAAAATAATGATTTTTTTTTAAATAAGGAAAGTGTGGTTGGGACAGGGGAGAGAGAGGAAGGGGGTCCCCTTATCCTTTCGGGGTCTCTATATATTGTCTCTTTGTCGAAGTGTCTTATATATATATTGTCTATTTTTGTTTTTATATCGATTCCTTTTTTCCTTAATTTCTGTTAACCTTTTTGCTTTATAACAAATTGGAATTTCTATAAATTCCTGTTAAAATTTTTTCGTTTTTCACAGCGAGAGGAAAAGGGTATTTATTGTCTATTTTTGCTTTTATAACGAATTTCTATGTCTTTAATTTCTGTTCATTTTTTGCGTTAGTTCAAATTGTAATTTCTATAAATACCTGTTAATGCTTTTTTTCAGAGCGAAAGCTCTGAAGACTCTCTCTCTCTCTCTCTCTCTCTCTCTCTCTCTCTCCCTGATTATTATAAATAATTGCATTTCCTTATTGGATTCCTACTCTCATGTCATTGCAAATCTGCCGTCAAAATGCATGCTTTTTTGTTAATATTATTTTCTTCACATTTTACATCGTTTAGTTCACTAACTTAATTCCAGGTTTATAATTTTACGTTCATTGATATCGAGTTTTACTTTGTATTTCAATTTTCTGTTTCATTTAGATTGTATACTTTGTTTTGTCATTATATTATATTTTCCATCTCATCGCAGCTTGTATTGTTGGTTATCGTTTTACATGGATTCTTTTTTTTTCTTCAATTTCTATTTATTTTTTATACACATCAAATGTCAATTTCTTCAAATGCCTGTCACTTTTTACCTTATTCCATTTGTGACTTTATATTTTCCCTGGAGTTGTTTAGGGCATTATAAATATTATCAATCCACCTCTTTTCCTCTATTTCTCGCGAGAGGAAAAAATAATCCTCTTCCTCTCGTTATCTCTCTCTGAGTTTCTCGAAGCTGTAAGGGCGAAATACCGAGGAGCGAGCGAGCGAGCGAGAGAGAGAGAGAGAGAGACCCGCGCGAGGGAAATCATTCCGTAATTAGCGGGGCTCTTTGCTCTGGGTCGGACATAGCGGTACAAAGGGGTACCCTCCATATAGAATCCAGGTACGCGGCCGCGTGTATACAACGTCACATGGTATTGTCGAGCCCGCCGCGTGTATCCTCGCGAGGGCTGTGAGAATCGCGGGACTCCACGGGTATATAGAAATAAAATTCCGCGCTCGTCGAACCTCATGCACGGGCTATAATTCGACGCGATTATATTATCCCCCCCTCAGGCGCTGAAAATATCGAATATTTTCATTCACTGGCATTATATTAACGAACACGCTATTCGTGAGTGCTCGTCGCGAGTCTCGGGCTTTTAATCATTCTGCTTCCTGTTTGCGTTGGACTTTTTTCTGCAATCCATGCGTACAAATTTGTATATATATACACACATATGTAGAAGATCCGAAAAAGTATAAATTTATATCATGCACCCAAATATATATATACATATATATATGTTAGGGTTCCTATTTTTCTATTTTAAACATACAAACAATTTTTATTTATTTTGTATTCTTCCACAGATGTTTATCTAGAATTATTTCCAAATGCACTCTATACATTTAGAAGATAAAAAAATACTTTTTTTACGTTTTTAAACTAATATATATATATATATATATATATTACTACAACTAATATATATATATATATATATATATATATATATATATATATATATATATATATTCCACAGATAAACATCTGTGGAAGAATAAAAAATAAATATAAATTGTTTGTATGTTTAAAATAGAAAAATAGGAACCCTAACATATATATATATATATATATATATATATATATATATATATATAAGGATGGCCCAAATTTCAGCTCTTTTTTTCTTTTTTCTCACCATCCGATTATCTTCTTTAACCCCTTAACGCCCAAGAATCGCGATTTTTTCCTTCATTTTCAAGTCAGATTTTTATTATATAAAAAAAATGATAAAAAATGAAGAGATACGTTCCCTAGTATTTTCGAGGGTGCTCTTTCACAATCTGGGGTCAAAATCGTGTTTTGTCCATTAGGAAAAAAAATATGGAGGCTTTTAAACAAAAAAAACAGGAAAAATCGATGACTTTTTTTTCAAAAAATTTTTTCACCTCGAAGCCGTTGAAAAATCCGGTGTTTTTTTCAACCATGGGTGCATAGAATAGTGACGATTGAACAATCAATTTTTTTAATTCGTCGTTGTCAACATTTTCACCCCCAAAATGGCGCTTTTCACACCCTGAGTGACACGAAAAATTTCACGCTCGGTGTCCCAAATGAAAAGTAGTTGGATTTGGACGAAAATTGGTACTCGGAGGTTTTTGAGGTCGCTGATTACGATTCTGTCCTCAAAATTCCGAAATTCAAAATGGCCGATCCAATATGGCGGACACAAATGCAAAAGTTCATTTAAATTGGATAAAACGTGGCACTCGGGGGTTTTCGAGGTCGCTGATTATGATTCTGCTCTCAAAATTCCAAAATTAAAAATGGCGGATCCAATATGGCGGACACAAATGCAAAAGTTCATTTGAATTGGATAAAACGTGGCACTCGGGGGTTTTCGAGGTCGCTGATTATGATTCTGCTCTCAAAATTCCGAAATTAAAAATGGCGGATCCAATATGGCGGACACAAATGCAAAAGTTCATTTGAATTGGATAAAACGTGGCACTCGGGGGTTTTCGAGGTCGCTGATTATGATTCTGCTCTCAAAATTCCGAAATTAAAAATGGCGGATCCAATATGGCGGACACAAATGCAAAAGTTCATGTGAACTGGATAAAACGTCGCACTCGGGGGTTTTCCAGGTCGCTGATTATGATTCTGCCCTCAAAACTCCGAAATTCAAAATGGCGGATCCAATATTGCGGACACAAATGCAAAAGTTCATTTGAATTGGATAAAATGTGGCACTCGAGGGTTTTCGAGGTCGCTGATTATGATTTTGCTCTCAAAATTCCGAAATTCAAAATGGCGGATCCAATATGGCGGACACAAATGCAAAAGTTCATGTGAATTGGATAAAACGTCGCACTCGGGGGTTTTCGAGGTCGCTGATTATGATTCTGCTCTCAAAATTCCGAAATTCAAAATGGCGGATCCAATATGGCGGACACAAATGCAAAAGTTCATTTGAATTGGATAAAACGTGACACTCGGGGGTTTTCGAGGTCGCTGATTATGATTCTGCTTTCAAAATTCCGAAATTAAAAATGGCGGATCCAATATGGTGGACACAAATGCAAAAGTTCATTTGAATTGGATAAAACGTGGCACTCGAGGGTTTTCTAGGTCGCTTATTATATTTCTGCTCTCAAAATTCGAAAGCCTTTGGGTATTTAAATACCTGGTATTTTCAGGTATTTGAATACCCAAAGGCTTTCAAATTTTGAGAGCAGAATCATAATCAGCGACCTCGAAAACCCCCGAGTGCCACGTTTTATCCAATTCAAATGAACTTTTGCATTTGTGTCCGCCATATTAGATCCGCCATTTTTAATTTTGGAATATTGAGAGCAGAATCATAATCAGCGACCTCGAAAACCCCCGAGTGCCATGTTTTATCCAATCCAACCGAACTTTTGCATTTGTGTCCGCCATTTTGAATTTCGGAATTTTGAGAGCAGAATCATAATCAGCGACCTCGAAAACCCCCGAGTGCCACGTTTTATCCAATTCAAATGAACTTTTGCATTTGTGTCCGCCATATTGGATCGGCCATTTTGAATTTCGGAATTTTGAGAACAGAATCGTAATCAGCGACCTCAAAAACCTCTAAGTACCAATTTTCGTCCAAATCCAACTACTTTTCATTTGGGACACCGAGCGTGAAATTTTTCGTGTCACTCAGGGGGTGAAAAGCGCCATTTTGGGGGTGAAAATGTTGACAACGACGAAATAAAAAAATTGATTGTTCAATCGTCACTATTCTATGCACCCATGGTTGAAAAAAAAACCGGATTTTTCAACGGCTTCGAGGTGAAAAAAAAATTTGAAAAAAAAGAGTCATCGATTTTTCCTGTTTTTTTTTTGTTTAAAAGCCGCCATATTTTTTTTCCTAATGGACAAAACCCGATTTTGACCCCAGATTCGGAAAGAGCACCCCAGAAAATACTAGGAAACGTATCTCTTCATTTTTTATGATTTTTTTATATAATAAAAATCTGGCTTGAAATTGAAGGCAAAAATCGCGATTCTTGGGCGTTAATGGGTTAAAGGGGAAAAAAATGTCGCGTAATCTGGGAGCGGTCGAAAAATATTTAGAGGTCGCTCAAGCCTCCCAAAAATTCGAGTTTTTATTAAAAAATCGATTTTTTTTTTCATTCACTCCTCACCAATGAATTTTGCGCTTTATAATTTTCAAATTAAGCTCGCGGAAGCTCTAGCCGGTCAATGAATATTTAGTGGTCGCTCGAGAGCTTAGAAATTTCCAATTGTCGCGAAATTTTTTTCTCTTCTCACTCATGAGTTTAACACTTAGTGAAATTTTCAAAGCATTTTTTTTTAATTGTACAAAAAAAAATGATTTCTCAAGTAGCCCAGTACAATGTACGTATTATGCAAGTATGCAAGAAATGTTGTGCACGAAATTGTAAAACCCAAACAAAAAAAATTATCTTATAAAAAAATGTTTGATTTTTATTAAAAATCGATAGGATTTCAACGTGAGCGCAGCTATTATTTTATATATATGTATATATAATTATATTTGCTTATAGGGTCTTCTCACTTTAGACGCTAAAAAGGCTATTTTTTGATAGGTTTATATTATATATGTTGATATAAAAGTTGTTACACTTAATGAATATACTTCCGAAAGACATTTTTAAAAAATCACTATTTGTAGACGAAGATGGTAGTTAAAAAAATGTAAATAAATTGTAGGTCTGCGCTGTTGATGAAATGTCGAAGACGGATCATCCGAAACAAAAAAATCAAAGGATTTTAGATTCGGTATGTTAATGGCTATACCACATATCATACGATTTTTGATACATGCAAAAATAACAAAATGGTGGACCTTTTTCAAAAAAACAAAAAAAACGTCTTTTTCATCGTTTTTGGCAAAAAAAAATAGAAAATATCAAAATGTAAAAGAAATGTTGATATGCGCTATAGGGGCCGTCCATATATTACGTCATCGATTTCGGCTGATTTTCAACCCCTCCCCAAATCATCCTATCCTTCCTATCGTCATAATTCAATTATCGTTACCGTCATCCAACGATCAGACCCCCCCCCCCCCTATTTTAAAATGACGTAATTTATGGACCGCCCGATAGCTATAGTTGTAAAAAATATGTTGTTAAAATTTCATAAGGATCGGTTCAGTAGTTTGGAAGATTTTATCAACAAGTGGTCGAAAAACGTTGTTTCAAGAAAAACGCGTTTAAAGTTTGTTTGGGTTACAAAAATACATACATTTTTTTAAATGTATCTCGAAAGTATTTATTAAGTTTAACAATTTTTATATAAATATCTATAATATAACCGTATAAAAAAAAAATTCATGAAAATCGCCTTTTTTAGCGTCTAAAGTCAGAAGACCCCTTAAGTCAAGAACAGTTTTTTATTTTTTGGCAAAAGACTCAAAGTCAAATTTCTTTGCAATCAACGTTTCCTACATACATATTTATGTATAGAGATACATAAATACACGTATAAATATATATACACCCGAGAAACCCTATGCAAATACATATGTATGTCCTTTCTCCTCCTTTTGAGATTACGGAAAGCTCGTCTGACGCGCGTCGCCCCATTACTACTAATTGGAAAAAAAATCCCGGTAAAAAGGACGTAAATGTCAGTCGTCCGAACACGAGGCGCGCGAAGGGCGGGATTTTTATGCAAATTTATTGACATCTATATGCTGGCTTTTTCATTACGTATGCGAATGAGGATTAAATTTCAAAAACGTTTCTTTTTTTTTCAATTTGATACCCAAACGTGTTGGGTTTAAACTGTAAAGCGTATGAAAAGGCAAAAGGCAGAAACGATTAATTTAGGTGTTGGTGAAGTTTGTGAAATGTGAAACCCTCGTTTTGCTTTTGCGCTTTTTGAACGCGTTATTGAGGTAATTACAAGCCGAGTGATCAACTGCGCCAGTGTATCGATGCGATAAAAGTGTTTGGAAACATCCGTTAATCGGCTCGTCCTATTGATCAAACGGATCAAACGTGTTTGTATAATTGTCGAATTAATGGGAAAAATAAAAACACGGACAACAGGAGAGCTTTGATCGACGCGCGCGATACAACGGAATATCGTATCCAATTAGCGATATCATTTTATGAAATATAACATTGTTCGTATCGCTCACAGAATTATTCCGTTTGCATACGCTCTCGATCCTGCGAATGTGACAGGAAATATTCGCACGCGCATATCGGCTACGGAAAATTACGATTATTCGATCACACATCTGCTAATGCATGAGCAATTTGAAATTCGAGAAGGAGAAAAAAAAACAACTTTTTTTAACCCGAGAGACGAGAGCAAAATTCGTTCAAATTTTCCAAATTATGGCGTGGATACAACGAGTCAGTCACTGGGTTGGAGACACTCGGAAACTTTTACAAATATTTTTTTTTAATTTAGGAAAAAAAAGATTTGCAGAATTTTTCGAGATCTGCATTTCGGCACGATGAATTATTTTTAGTGGCGGCCTCGATGTATTCGCAAGCTCATAACCACTTTTGAAAATGGGAATCCCTATTTTCAAAACTCCTCGGTCGCTTTTCTTTAAAAAAAAAAAAAACGAATGACCTGTCGTGATCTTGAGATGGCTATGACATAGCAATAGAATTAATAAAGGTATTTAAAAATGAGTAATAAAATAATTATACGAAAAAAACAAATACTATATATATATATATATATATATATATATATATATATATATATATATATATATATTAATACACGAATAATAAGAGAACGTGGAATTTTCGGAAAAAATAATATATTTTTAAAATAATAAATAATAATTTAATAAACTAACGATACTGAAATTAAATAAATAAATTCAAATTAATCAATAATCATTTTTTTTAAATGAGATAGTTTTTTTTCATGAGGTAGTTCTTCAAAATACATGACGTTGAAGTTTAGATCATTGGAATGGGACGAAACTTAATTGGCGAAATTTCATTTGGCCAATCAGGGATGTAAAAATCACTCAAACGGTTTAACGTATTATTATGAGAGATTAACGATCTCAATTCGTAGAAAAAACTTTGGTTAATGATAAAAGTCAGATATTACCCAAAGAGCAACTATTTAATGGCATTGGAAATATAATGAGACTTTTCGAGTAATAAAAACCAGGTACATGTAAATAATATAAGTTGGTTTTTATTATTTTCAAAGAAAAATTGATACATTGAGGTGTATAATTGGGTTTGTTTGGGTTTGTTTCTTTCTTTGGATGAGTTTGGCTTTGTTTTGGTTTGTTTATATAGTAGAGTATTTTATTCCACATGTGCACCCTTGTGGGTTTTTACACCTCCCATCTATTATTCCCTTTTTACATCATAATACTGGTTTGTTTGTTGGATAATTGTGATATACTAGGTGTGCAACTAAGTACCCGGGTTTCACACATGGATGGCGCTAGCGACACATGTAGTCGGCATACAGGTCTGAAATTGGGTGTCTTTATAGCTTGGACATCTGTTAAGAATACCCAGTCGTAATATAAACAAATATCGCAACACAACGGCCTTTTTTTCTAACCTCGAAAATGTCAAAGTTTGAGCCAAATAAACAGCATTTGCGGGAAGCATTGCTTTTCTGCTTCAACCTAAAAAACAGCCACTGAAGCACGTCGGTTACTTGAGGATGCCTACGGCGAACACATACCATCGAAAACAACGTGTGAAGATTGGTTCAAGCGGTTCAGAAGTGGCGATTTTGAGACTGGGGACAAGGAGCGCTCGGGACGACCGCAAACATTTGCGGACGCCGATCTGCAAGCGTTATTGGATGAAGATGACACCCAAACAGAAGGTCAACTTGCCGAGGCATTGAATGTGACTCGGCAATGTATTTCGAAACGTTTGCACGCTATGGGAAAAATTCATAAGGAAGGAATGTTGGTGCCGGATGAGTTGACTGAGAGACAAATGGATAATCGAAGAGCCACGTCCGAAATTTTGCTTTTGCGGCAGAACAGAAAGAGTTTCCTGCATCGAATTGTTACTGGCGATGGGAAATGGATATATTTCGAGAATCCCAAACGCAAAAAATCGTGGCTTTCACTTGGCGAAGCGTCAACATCGACGGCACGGCGAAAGGAATTGTGTACTATGAGCTGCTGAAACCGGGCGAAACTGTCAATGGGCATCGCTACTGACAACTACTAATCAATTTGAAGGGGAGATTACGATATCTTTGGCGCCTGAATTTGACCATTGGAGTATGAAATATGGCCGAAAAAAAATACGAAAAACAAGAATAACTTTTTTCGTTTTGAGCCTTAGTTTTGGATTTACAGCGCTTCGAAGAGAAAAAGTGTATTTTTTCGATTTTCTATGTAAATCGAATTTTCCACGTGTTTTACATTGTTACGTCGTATTTTGTTTGGGTTTGTTCTAGTTTATTTTCTCGACATAGCGCATTCCGAAGAAAGCTACATTAACGCAAACCAGCTAAATCGCTTAATAATGAATAATTCGTAAAATGTCCTGTATCTTCTAAAGGAAGCCAAAATCGTGATTTTTTTATTCTCAAAAAAGTGTTTCTTTTGCGCCAAATATGCATAATCCATGATCAAATTAAGGCGCCAGGGATATCGTAATCGTGCCCAAGCATAGGCCGGAAAAATGAAATTAAGAGCATCTAAGACTAATCAACGTTGAACGGTATCGTACACATATCGAAAGTGCTCCAGACCCACCCAACGATTCCACACACACATCGAAGGTGCTCCAGACCCACCCAACGATTCCACACACACAAAAGTCGCATTTTCTATCGAATATGGACGTTACATGGTCAAAATTGGGAACCACAAACATAATAATGTTTTGACTTTCAATCCCCTGTTTCACCCCCTTAAACGCCGAATTTCAATTTTTGTCACTCTTGAAAAAAGTCTTATTTTGGGCCAAATATCAATAAACCAGGGTCAAATAAAGGCGCCAAAGATATCGTAATTGTGCCAATTTGAACCACGCATTGCTCGAAAAACAGCCACACGACAACGCTCCGTGCCATCGCAGTTTCATCGTCCAGGACACCATAAAAATACTGAAATGGGATCTGCTACCGCACTGCCGTATTCGCCAGACCTGGCCCCTTCATACTATCACTTGTTCCAGTCGATGGCGCATGGCTTCAGTCGGCTACACTTGGCCAATTACGATGCAGTACAAAATTGGTTGCACGAATGGTTTCAGTCCAAAGACGCGTCTTTTTATCGTCGCGGTATTTATGTATTGCCAGAGAGATGACGAAAATATGCAAATAACGAGGGACAACACTTCGAATGAACCATTTTTTGTATTTGTCTTGAAATTTTCGATTTTTTATTCGTCAAAAAAACCCGGAAACTTAGTTGCGCACCGAGTAATTTTTGTAATATATTTTTTATATAAATAACAAGATTAGATTTGAGTGGTGAGAGGGCATTTTTCAACCCATCTCAGCCTTCAGCATGTCGCAGCTCCCCCCACTCTACTACAACACAGTGGCAGTGAAGTGGGGGTAGCGTTACTTGCGTGTAGCGTTACGTTCGTGTAGCGTTACTTTCGTGTAGCGTTACGTCCAGCTAATTCAGACCCCTATACCCATCCTACCTCAACAAACATACACAATTTTAAAAGCATTTTCAGTGCTAACATATTCAATGCTAAAATTAACAAATGGAGAATCAAGATAAAAAAGGTCATTGCATTCCAACGATGCAAACGTCGCGTCGTGAAAATCTGCATCAACGCGGCGCTGCATTTTTGACACGATTTCTTCCCGCCAGCCTACCCCTTTGGAGTGCCTCGATTTCGAATGTCCAATTAGCAGTGACTTCGCCTGTGCATGTACGATAGTTCCCTATGATATCGACGACGATAAGCCCAGTGCAGAGGCGCTGATGGTGGCGGTTTGAAGCAGATGTTTGGCTGCGAAGTGGTGGAAAGAGGATGCAGAGAAGAAGATGAACATCGGGTAGGGCGGTGGAGGGTCGAGCGGAGGGTAAGCGGGAGAATTTACAGGATAGGTACCGAGGGCGGCGGTCAGGGGGAGTCGGGGTAGTGGTAAAAACATGCATCTATTTCCATATAACAGGTTTATATATTACGCCGTCACTGGCAGCGCGTAGTTACATTTGAATACGATGTCCCGTATAGCCGTGCATAGGGCGGCGAACGCACAGCTACGGCTGTATACGCGATGGTATAGCACGCGATCAACGA
This sequence comes from Ophion obscuratus, assembly GCA_964007375.1. Taxonomy (NCBI): domain Eukaryota; kingdom Metazoa; phylum Arthropoda; class Insecta; order Hymenoptera; family Ichneumonidae; genus Ophion; species Ophion obscuratus. Next base: position 53,866,048 of record OZ023316.1, on the reverse strand, counting down.
ATTAGAGAGATAGCACACGATGCACAGGACCCGCTGTGCAAGTTTCAACTGCTCGGCATAATTGACTCGCGATGTATACGTAGGAACAATATGAGCGCGAACACGACGTCTGGAAGGGCGGCGAAGATGATTAAAAGGGCGCCGTAGGATGGGCCGAAAGTGTATCCGAAATGGGCCGCGACGAACGGTGGCGCAGCGAAGGGGTGGAAGTTTGCGAAATTTCTTAAGGGGTTTCTGCAAGGACATGGGGTCGAAACGACCCCGTTCATGCGGTAGTGCTGTAAAAGGGAAAACATTTATTTTGGGTGGCATTTGATATTCTACTACATGTGAGTTACGATAGGAAATGCTCATAGATATTTTTTATTTTGCGCTACTATAGTAAATTATGTATTTAGAATGCCGATCATAAAACTAAAAGCAAGTGTCCGGTATGCGGCTGTGGGTAACGAGCACCGAATGTACTTGTTCGTCGATTGCGGTAAATTTGAATAATAATAAGTCATCGAAGTAGAAAAATGCGGAAACATACGTTTTCAACAATTAACCCTTCTCGTACATATATCTGCCGTCACCCGGGACATACACACGGGGTCCAGGCTCCCATCAGTTTTTGAGCGCTTGCTGTGAAAAGACTATTTACCCGATTTGAATAAAACAAAAACCAAAACGCAGCTTCAATCATCTAGAATGCTATAGGATGAAATAAAAAAATTAATGTTCAAGTTGTCAAAAATGCACGAAAACGAGTAAAGTCGTGAAAAACGATTTTTTTACAAAAAAAAATCATACCTCCGTTAATTTTATAGATAATTAAGTAAAATTTACACGGAAGTACTGTCACATATAGTAGTTTCATTTAAAAAATAGTGCAGTATTGGGTGTTTAAAAAAAGGTATTTATTTGTACGTATAAACATGAGATATTTTGGAATAAAAAAATGCTCTTTATTTTATATAAATATATATAAATGCATACTGTAGGCTCTAACTGTTTCAAATTTAGCTCACAAGTTGGCATTGGGGTCCACTGGACCCCAGGTGTACGAGAAGGGTTAAGGGGTCTTCTCACTTCAGACGCTAAAAAAGGCTATTTTCATGATTTTTTTGTTAGTTTTATATTATAGATATTGATATAAAAGTTATACATAATAAATTGAAATAAATAAATTGTAATAATAACACAAAATAAATTGATATAAAAGTTACACGTAATAAATAGACGTTCGAAAAACATTTAAAAATATTGTTATTTATTTAAGCAATTATTTATAGACGAAAATGGTAGTTAAAAAAATGTCCTAAAAATTTGTAGTTTGGCGCTGTTGATGAAATCTCGGAGGTGGATCAACCGAAACAAAAAAATCAAACGTTTTTAGACTCGGTATGTAGCTGTCGGCTATAGCGCATGTCATGCGATTTTATGTATCTGCAAAAATAACAAAATGGCGGACATTTTTCGAAAAAACATAAAAAAACGTATTTTTTCACCGTTTTCGGCAAAAAAAATAGTAAATATCAAAATTTTTAAAAATCCTTGATATGCGCTATAGCTATAGGTGTGAAGAATATGTGGTTAAAATTTCATAAGGATCGGTTCGGTAGATTCGAAGATTTTATCGACAAGCCGTCGAAAAACGTTGTTTCGAGAAAAACGCATTTAAGGTTTGTTTGGGTTACATAAATAAATAAAAAAATTTTAATGTATTTCGAAAGTGTATTTATTTAGTGTAACAACTTTTATATCAATATCTATAATATAAACCTATCGAAAAAATCATGAAAATAGCCTTTTTAGCGTCCAAAAGGAGAAGACTCCTTAATCTGCCGGAGGAGTCGATTTATTTCCATTGTTCACTATCCCAAAAATGCTCAAATTCAAATCTCCGAATAAATTTCCTTATTGAAAAGACGGCCGACTGTCTTTTTTTCCGTTATCTACAAAACTTCATCTTTAACAACCTCAAACGACTTTTTTTAATATTTTGAAAAAAAAATCTTTTTCGTGCAAGTACGTATTTTCTCAACGCATCTCCCAATTTGAACGAATTTTTGGGCACTCAATTTTTGTTTGTCTAAAAAAATTACTTTCGACCATAAAATAAGGATCATTGACTACGAAAAACGTGGCGACAAAAAAAATCCGTCTTTACCGAAATTGAAATATCTGAAAAACGTCTGGGGTCGGATTGACCCCATGTGCATTCCGAGGTTCATGGCGGAAGTGTGCAGTCGAAGAGCTAAAACAATTTTTCTACTGAATAGTTGTACAGCGTAGAATCTAAGCTTTAATTTGCAACAAAGATTTTGTACAAATTCTCAAAATTGACCGAGTTATGACAATTTTTGTGAAGGGCCACCCACTGCATTTGCATTTCATTAGAAAATATGTTTTATGAAACGGTGTCGTATTTTGAAATCTATTTGCCCGATTCACTTTAAATTCGGACACAGCATAATTTATGACATCTCCTATCGTGTGACGGGATGATTTATTCATATGCTTATCCATTTGTTTATAACAAATTATTAAAGTTGTTTTGTCAGTCGCAAATCTAACTTCTTTTCTACAGCTTGCCATTATCGTAATTGTCGAAATTTCAAAAAAAGTATCCGGTCATACAAAAGTTTTATTATTATACCAAAAGTACATTTTTAAATTTATTTATTCAAGATGTTCTTAGTTGTCAGAACCACCTACACTGATTAGCCATGCAGCAATTTTGTTTAAATAATAATAACTTCATTGTTTATCAATATCGTCCGTTTAAAAAAATATTTAAACTTCATGAGACTATGTTTGAATTGTGTGTAAAATCTCCACCTCGTCATATCAATATTCTCATTGGAAAAAAATATTGAAAATCGGCTTAGTTTTCAAGCCTTAGGCGTAATTTTATTCTCCAATAATTTGTGTACCCTCATTTTTCTTTGCCTCGTATCGAGGCTAGCCGATTGCTTTCCTTTCGTAATTGCCACTCGACGTGCAGATTCTCCGCCAGGCGACTATTCTATCCTAGTGCACTAATAAACTATCAATTTATCTCTCTCGCTCTCCCTCACTCTCGTTCTTCATCTCCCTTCCGTAGCACTTGAGCGCGCGAATAATATAAAGTACGAAAGGTTAAAACTCTTTGACCGCAATGAGCGTGTACCGGATACGCACGATACAACTGCTGCACCACCAGCAGGAACGGGACGAAGCTTTATATGCTCGCTCAAATTACTCGGATTATTCTCTGTATATGAAGATCCATTCATTAAAAATTTCATGGAAGGCTCGGGGATTCCTGCGCTCAGCACGCGTTGCATATATTACGTGCAGAATGCAACATCAATAATGAAGGGTGCGCGTATGAACGAGGGGGCTTTCAGCAGCAATTAATGTTTTTCGTTCGTACTCGCGTATACGCGAGGAGGGCACGGCGAAACGTGTAGATAAATAAGGAGAGAAGGAGAAATAAGGATCTATGGGGTAAAGTTTTGCAGATTCATTTGTATCTCTCTTTTTCTCCCTCTCTCTCTCTCCGATTTCAATGCCATGTTTATGTTTATTTTTTATTCGTGATTAAATTTTTTTTGTGTTTGATTTGTGCATTTTATCTAACAGCTGTTTATTTTATTTGTATAATTTTATGATGTTATCTAATATCTCATGTTTGTTAACATGCATGTTATTTTTGTTCATTTACTTATCAGTTTACCTTATCTGCACTTCTTTTGCCTACAGGTTTTTACAAAGGCATTAAATAAATCGTCAATAAATCAGTCAAACTGTCGATCAATTCTCTCTCTCTCTCTCTCTCTCTCTCTCTCTCTCTCTCTCTCTCTCTCTCTCTCTCTCTCTCTCTCTGTCGCTCTTTCTCTCTCTCTCTCTATTCGATGGACTGCCTCAGCCTTTCAAAGGGCCACTCCATGAGCCAAAAAATGTGCAATTTATTTCAAATAGAGCCTTGGTATGATTCGTTGGAATTTGTTGTGATAGAAAAACAGTAAATAAAAACGAGATGCAAAGAATTTATTGTACACGTAAATGTAGCACTTTATCATACATTAACGTATGTCTTAAGCATAAGGTGGTGAATCCTTCTTTTCAAATTTATTCCTTCTACGAATGTGGCCACACAATATGCATTTTGACCTTAAACTCCAAAAAACCCAAAAATATTCATAATCTGCATGATGAGAGACCCTATGCAAATACGTAGGGAATTCTAAAAATATTATTTTCCGTAGAAATGGCATTTCAAAAAGGAGATTCATGGTAAAAAATAAATTCACAGAGAAATGGTTTGTAACTGAGGCAAGTTTTTAAGAATTTAATTCGAAGGTACTGTGGAAATTTGAAGTAAAACGGATCAAATGGGTTTGAAAAGCAAGCCAACTTAAAAAACGCATCTAAAGCCTTAGGGCCAATTATTCTGAGTTTGACAGTTTAACAGTTTAAATTTATTATGACAGTTTGTCAGTCTTTATTTTCAGTTCGACAGACTATTTTTATCCCCTTAAAATATGATTACTCCTTTTTTTTAAGGCCTCAAAGTGTGAACCAAACCCAAGCAGGAAAACCTTCCTGGGGTGTTGTTACCCCTTAATAAATGAGCTCCGAGCCTCGGCTTCGCAAGGTCTGACTTACTTTTTGTTCCTTTCATTTTCTTTTCGCTATAGGGAATATTGGCTGCATCAACAAATTGGCTCGTAGTCGGCCACGTCGTCATCGACGTCAATATGCATCGCTCAGGTAATCAGCTTCGTTGCGCGGGGAAAGAAACGAAGAAACATGCAGGGAACTGAAGTGTATGGCGTGTGCTCGCGCTGCGGGAGTGCTCAATGTTGCATGTCGCGAGTGACGGGAGATCGACGCAGGCTCCCACACCGCGATTGTCTTTTCGTCCTTCGGGCCTCATCCTTCACCCTCCCTGCCCTCTTGCCACCCGTCGCTTCCCGTCCCCTGGTAATATCGATTGCGCTCCCGATAAATTCTTCACCGAGATACACGTACGGCCGGAGCGAATGAAAGAGGATCAGGGTAATGACGTGCGATATGGTATGGCTAAATCGTATCCTCTAAGGACTTTTGTTCTTGCAATACATTTTATTGCCAGCAATATCGATCAGTGTTTTTAATACATTAATTTGCCTTATGTTGCACGATTAAAGAAATGATGACAGGGACATTTTACGTCCATTGAAAAATATATTTAATATGTTCGACTTTGGAACAGGATTTACTTATAAGAAAATGAGGAACAAGATTTACTCATAAGAAAAAGAGGAACAAGATTTACTTACAACGAAATTGAGGAACAGAATTTGCATATAAGAACAATGGGGAACAGGTTTTACTTATAACAAAATAAGAAACAGGATTTGACTATAAGAAAAAAAGGAACAGTATTTACTCACATCAAAGCAAGGAACGCAATTTACTTAGCAAAGAAAAGGAACAGGATTGGCTTATAAGAAAATAAAAATAAAAACTTTTCCTTACAAGAAAATGAGAAACAAGATTTACTTCTAAGAAAAAAAGGAACAGGATTTACTTACAACAAAACGAGGAACAGAATTTGCATATAAGAAAAATGAGGAACAGGATTAACTTATAACGAAATGAGGAACAGGATTTACTTATAACGAAATGAGGAACAGAATTTACTTATAAGGAAAAGAGGAACAGGATTCACTCATAACAAAATGAGGATTAGGATTTACGTATGAGAGAATAAGGGACAGAATTTACTTACAACAAAATAAGGAACAGGATTTACATATAACCAAATAAGGAACAGGATTTCCTCACAACGAAATGAGGAACAGGGTTTAGTTAGAACAACATGAGAAACAGGATTCACTTATCAGAAAAGGAGGAACAGGATTTACGTATAACAAAATGAGGAACAGGATGTACTTATAAGAAAATAAAGAACAGGATTTTCCTATAACAAAATAAGCAACAGGATTTACTTATAAGAAAAAGAGGAACAGGATTTCCTTATAACAAAATGAGGAACAGCATTTACTTATAAGGAAAAGAGGAACAGGATTTACTCATAACAAAATGAGGATTAGGATTTACGTATGAGAAAATAAGGGACAGAATTTACTTATAACAAAATAAGGAACAGGATTTACATATAACCAAATAAGGAACAGGATTTCCTCACAACGAAATGAGGAACAGGGTTTAGTTAGAATAAAATGAGAAACAGGATTCACTTATCAGAAAAGGAGGAACAGGATTTACGTATAACAAAATGAGGAACAGGATGTACTTATAAGAAAATAAGGAACAGGATTTTCCTATAACAAAATAAGCAGCCGGATTTACTTATAAGAAAAAGAGGAACAGGATATCCTTATAACAAAATGAGGAACAGCATTTACTTATAAGGAAAAGAGGAACAGGATTTACTCATAACAAAATAAGGAACAGGATTTACATATAACCAAATAAGGAACAGGATTTCCTCACAACGAAATGAGGAACAGGGTTTAGTTAAAACAAAATGAGAAACAGGATTCACTTTTCAGAAAAGGAGGAACAGGATTTACTTATAACAAAATAAGGAACAGGATGTACTTATAAGAAAATAAGGAACAGGATTTTCCTATAACAAAATAAGCAACAGGATTTGCTTATAAGAAAAAGAGGAACAGGATTTCCTTATAACAAAATGAGGAACAGCATTCACTTATACGGAAAAGAGGAACAGGATTTACTCATAACAAAATGCGGATTAGGATTTACGTATGAGAAAATAAGGGACAGAATTTACTTATAACAAAATAAGGAACAGGATTTACATATAACCAAATAAGGAACAGGATTTCCTCACAACGAAATGAGGAACAGGGTTTAGTTAGAACAAAATGAGAAACAGGATTCACTTATCAGAAAAGGAGGCACAGGATTTACTTATAACAAAATGAGGGACAGGATGTACTTATAAGAAAATAAGGAGCAGGGTTTTCCTATAACAAAATAAGCAACAGGATTTACTTATAAGACAAAGAGGAACCGGATTTACCTATAACAAAATGAGGAATAGGATGCACTTATAAGAAAATAAGGAACAGGATTTACCTATAACAAAATAAGGACCAGGATTTACTTATAAGAAAAAGAGGAACAGTATTTACTTGTAAAAAATGAGGAACAGGGTGTACTTATAAGGAAATAAGGAACAGGATTTACTTATGACGAAATAAGGAACAGGATTCACTTATAAAGAAAAAAGTCAACAAAGTATTCACGATGGTGTGGAATTGAAATCCGGCGATTAATGGCCGGCTTGTTCACTCGGGTGGAAGATTGGCAATCCAAAGCAAAATTGAAGCTACTCAAAATAGTGGTACAGCTATTCTTTTATCTTATCGATGATGTTAAGGTTTGCATCGCGAAGACGTTCTTTTTTTCATTCCTTTACATTTTTCATTATCCGAAGCGTTTTTTTTTCAAATTGAGTGCGTAAATCTCTGCTAAGGTACATAAAAACATATGAGTGATTTCCATTGAAGAGTAGAAGCAAACGCGGAGTGAGGGTCAGCGAAAGATCGCGCGGAGGCAGAAAACATTGTCGAAGGAACAAAAAGGGTAGGAAGGAATAAAGGATGGCAATAGAGAGAAAGACAGATAGAGAGAGCGAGAGAGAGAGAGAGAGAGAGAGAGAGAGAGAGAGAGAGAGAGAGAGAGAGAGAGAAGAGAGAGAGAGGGAAAGGAACCCGCGGAGGGCACCGAAGGGAGAGAGTGCGAGATTGAGCACGCTGGCACGTTCCATCGGAGAGAGACACGCGCGTGCGACGTATACCACGGGCCACGACCGGATCGTTACGACCAATTACGAACAATGGGGAATCGACCCGTATACTTATCCGACGTAATAAAGGTAGATTGTGTGTGCGAACTTGGGTGCACCGCGTCGACGTGTGTAATGCCGATGAAGTTCTGCGGGCTTGCCCGAGTCATACAATAGCGAATCAATTCTTCAAGGGACTCGTATATTTGATTTATTGTAGGGACCTATCGTAGTCTGTAGTTAATAATTCAAAAAATCGAATATATATACATGTTTAATTTTATATATATATGTGAGGATCTGGCGAACGGAACCGGACTTGTCCATGAATTACTTTTTGACAGGAGGCGTCAAAAACTCACCTAACCAAATAGAGATGAATGAGAATGTTTAAGCTTTAATAGATAAAGGCTCTATCAAAATGTAAGCCTGGACCTGGCTTTAGTTCAATAAAAACACCAACTACCATGTATTTATTTTTGCAAGTAATTTTTAGCTAATTACCTAATTAGTGCTTAAAATCGTGATTTTTGGAGCATGAAAAACAATACTCACGAAACGTGGGGGAAAAATACTATTATGTGATCACATTAACCACCCAAAAAACAAATTTATTGTATCAGGGAGCCACCCATTCCACAATCCGCAGTACTTCAATCGAATTTCAAAAATCAATCAATTGATTTCTCCAACGACAATCTTATTTATGGAGTACAGAACACGTTTTTTAATTTATTCTTTTTAATTAAGACGTGTTAATTTTTGTTTTTAAATGAAGAATAGTTGAAAAATGCTTTCGGAATTCCATGAATACGAGTGTCGTCAAAGAAATCAATCTATGAATTTTTTAATCCATAGATTGATCCATTTAGTTTAGAGGGCTTCGGATTGTAGGATTCGAGGCCCCCTGATAGAATACATGTTTTTGGGTGGCTAGCGTGACTTAACACGTAGCAATATTCTTTATCACGTTTTGTAAATATATTTTTTTAACGCAAAAAGTCGCGATTTTGAGATGGAGCAGAAATTAATACGATTTTTAAAAAATGCAAAAGAAAATGGCTTGCGCCACTATTCAAAATTAAACTATAATGATTTTGTTCACTTTTCGCCCAATTTTTATTTTTTTACCGTATACTAATATTGTTTTACTATGGTAACGAACAAAAAAGATATTGTTTTTTGCATCGTCCTAATATATATGAAGGGTGACCCCTTTAAATTCGGACGTCAAAATAACTCGAAAACAAATAAAAAAAAGAAAAATCGCTGAAAGATGAATTCTGAGGATTGAAAGGGCGACTCAAAGGGTACGAGTCCTTTTTCACTTGGTATCCTCCAGCCAATTTTGATGTCAAGTAAATTTTTTTTTCAAATCTAAATCTATATTTTTCAATGGCAACATTTTACGTAAAAAAGCTGCATTTGTGCCAAAAGAGTAACTGTTTTAACCAAATTTTAATTGGATGAAAAAATTCCGCGGCTTTTTCACACAATTGAAATATGGCGAAAAAAACGACCTTTCTGCCAAAAGTGCATTTTTTTTCAACGTAGAATATTGCCATTGGGGAATGTACACTTTTATCAAAAAGGTCATTGTTTTTCACCAAATTTTTATCGTTCGAAAACATCGCACAATTTGTCCCCCATTAAAAATTCGTGAAAATCACCTTTATGCCAAAAGAGCATTGTTTTTTTCCAAGCTTTTATTTAACTTGACTTGGTGTGAGATGCAAAACGGAAAATCGATATTTCACCCACTTCCCGAGTACTTAGAGCTCTAAAATTTTGAAAAAATGCATCTAAGAGGTGCATGATTCGAATTTAAAAAAAACTAATGAATTTTTTTTAATCACAACTTTCTGTGAGATGCGAAGCGGAAAATCGCGATTTCACCCACTTCCCGACTACTTACCGTCCTGAAATTTTGCAAACATGCATCTAAGGGGTGACAATACATGGAAAGTGCATGAGAACATATGAATTGGCGTTAAGTGCTCTCGCATCGCACAATCGTTAAAAGGGTCCAATAGGTAAAATAGGTTAAAGAGTAAGGTCCAATAAGTGGCAAGCCAACATCTACGATAGATGCCACCTTTTAGAGAACTTCTCCTGACAATCAACCAATAATAACACCGGTTCGTTTGGAAGGATTAATCCCCCCAAATCCAAGACTAAAAAGTAGAAAATAATTTGTATGTGAATTTTTTTAGACAATATTTTATTTAATGCACTAAAAAATTAGAAAATAACATTTTTTACCACGTCACCTATATTTGACTATAAATAAAGGCTTGGGGAACATTTAGACGTATAATCTTCAACTTACATAAATCCGTTAACATACCAACTGTGTTTAATTTACTGTAAAACAACCTTTCATAAATAAAAAACCTGAAACTGAGTGTAAACGTGTGATAATAATTTTTCTAACTACTATTATGCCAAATTACATAAGGTTAATAAAACTGAACTTATCAAATTTATTAATAATTTAGAAAGTTGACGCCACGCTCTTTTATTTATAATCAAATGGAGGTGACTTGGTGAAAAAAAAATCTCCTTTTTAGTACATTAAATAAAAGTTTGTTCGAATAAAAAAGTTTTTGAAATAGAAATTTTCAACATAGAATATTGCCATTGTAGAATTTTAATTTTAATTGTGACAAAAAATCGCCCAAGTTTACTCGCCCTTCGAATTCGTTCGTTTTTCACGCTGGCGCGTCGCATGAGAGACTGCCGGGTTGAATGAAGCACATATAAAAAAACAAAATACTAAACACACACAATAGCCCATAGGCACTCAGGCACACAAACATTTCCAAACCTATATAAAAGAAAGGTCTAGTTATTTTTTGTATCACTTGAAATATCGCGTATCCTCAAAGAATCGTACAATCTGGTATACCCGTATGCTTTCTGATCTTTAGAATTACAAACCTCATTTGGAGTGGTGAAAATACGTTGATTTGTCTGGCGACCAGATAGTCTATTGACCGAAAGGATCCACGAGTCTCTCGGCCAGTCGCGCGAACGAAGGGTTAATAGTGATCAGTTTTGTCGACACGTATCGCGGCCGAATCGCCAATACCTGTAGAGGGCGGTAACCCTTAAATGAACCACCACTCAATAGGTGAACTCTTCCAGGAATTTAAAGATCCAATGAGGGTACGCGATTTAATTCGGTGGGCGTCTCCATCAATCTTTGGAAAGAGGGGGCCAAATTGCAGAATTGTCTATTGCTGAAAAATAACAGACAGTGCAACATTCCAACTCAACGCGAATTCTCAACTAACCTGAATGGTTGCCGAGTCAACCATATCTTACATTTACACATCAAAGCAAAGTCATTTCACATTTTTCATATTACACACCAACAACTGTGTTATTTATTAATTTTTAAGTTCACCATTAAAGACTTGGATCCTTATGAATTTACGCGAAACCAGTTGTCATTGATTAATTTTGATGCCAACGTGTCAACTTGAATTTGTCGTATCATAAACGCGCTGGAATTTACAACTCCAGTGGATCACAACGAATCGCAAGTTCATCGTGACATAACACACGTGATTTTCGTTTCCGCGTTATCCCAACGTGTCGATAGGAGTGTGACACCTGGTATATGCAAACAAGCCCTAAAGAAGATATATGAGTAGTAGCAAGGCCTACCGTGCCAACGATTCGCCAAACGAGCCTCAATGGCTAAGAGAAACGGATATGTAGCAGCGAAGTTTGTATGTGTCGCTCCAGATAGATGGGTTACGGGCTATTATTAGTGCTAAAACAAACAGCCGCAACGTAATTATCGGGCGTCGTGCTCGGCCTCCTGTTCTCTATCTGCTGACCCTCAACCGTTTTCAACCCCCCCTCTCTCTCTCTCCCCTCCCTCCCTCCCACCCTCTCTCTCTCTCTCTCTCTCTCTCTCTCTCTCTCTCTCTCTCTCTCTCTCTCCCGCACCCTTTTGTCACGTCCATTGCAAAATCGGTCCAGTGTGCCCACGAGCGTTCGGAGCTTACGATATAACAAACGACGACGCAACGGCTACTGGACAACCGTGCGAATGTTCCCTGTAGCAGTACATACGAAAAAAAAAATCGTATGAACTGTGTCTGCTCTCGAAAGCCTTTTCTACTGTTCGCGCGTAACTCCAGAATCGTTGCGCCGTTAGTTGGAACGCATCGGGTGAACAAAACGATCGCAACCAACTCACGAAGGACCATCGGTCGCTTCGAAAGCGTCACCTTGCTCGTGGGAATGATTTAGCCAACTGTGTGGTGCACAATCCATCGTGAGGAAATTAGCGATGGACGAGTGTCGTCTGGATTACCAGGCGTGGAAGTCCGAATTGGTTTCGAACGGATCAGCGAAGTTCGCTTTTTTTTCGTCCACTTTTTGTCCATTGGACTGTGGGTCGTGGATGGAATTGAAGCGAGAGGAGGAAGGGGAGAGGGAGACTAATTCAGTAATTAGTGTAATAACGACTTGGGTAATTCGACTGGGCAAACTATGCGCTTGCAACGAATATGCGCAAATAAATAATATATAGGGTGGCTAAAAATTACCTGATGTTTTTATTTATTAATAAAACGTATTGTTTATTTGAGAAGTACGAATATATTTATTTTAATATGAGGTACAAATATGGAGGTTATGTGTGGAACACAATATTCGATAAATAGCCGCCTCGTCCGTGTATTGTTCACACTTTTGAGGAAATTTTCAATAACATTTTGGCACAATTGCGGACTAATTTCATTAATGGTGCGTCCATTTGCTTCCTTGAGCTCCGGAATGGTCGGTGGATCATTGGCATACACTTTTCCTTTCAGAAAACCCCAAAGCAAAAAGTCCAATGGTATCAAATGGCACGATTTTGGTGGCCAATTCACATCGTGAATTGGCCATCAATGGGTTACACCTAGCTCGTAGCCGAGAACGAGAGGAATTTTTGTGAATTTTGTTCGGAGAAAACGTCTGCAGGTTTTCAAATTATAATTTGAAAGAAAATAAAAACAAAAGAAAATAAAAACAATACGAATAGAGTAAGCTTATGAACAGTAGAAAAAACCACTAAATTAATAAATAATTTTTACAAAACAAATAACGAAGAAAATTAACAACAATTGATTCATGTAGCTGATTTTTGTTGATTGTGTTTGTTATTTATATTGAAAATGTTATTTGTTAAAATTACTTTTTGTTACACCTAAAAAAATTCAATTCATTTTATAATTTTTTAAAATACGACTAATTTGAATTCAACTAAAATGGATAATTAAGCGAGTTCTGAAAAAGAACAAAAATGTACTAAAGTGCGAGAGACTAAGAGCTTGATTCATGCATTTATATTTATTCATATGCCATAGAAAAAAAAACACTTTTGTGAAAATTAAAAACAGCATGAAAGTTTGTACGAAAAGCCTAACTACAGTAAAACATCAAATGATACAAAATAATATTAATATTGGCTAATAATGTATTTTTTAAATGATTAAACTCAATTGAGGGATTTGAAGTAATTAGAATGCAGATGACAAGTTAAACTTAGTACAAGCTACGTGAATTATTCAGAGCTTGTGCAAAAGAGAGAGATTGATTGATTGATTGATTAATTTTATTATGCCCCGGTGACACCTTAAGGCAAGAGAGAGAGAGAGAGAGAGAGAGAGAGAGAGAAGAGAGAGAGAGAGAGAGAGAGAGAGAGAGAGAGAGAGAGAGAGAGAGTGAGAGAGAGAGATCTAAAAAATTCACATTATTTCCCTAAAACGATTAGTCTCAATCATTAATCTCTCGTATTTCCGTATATCCCTCAATTTCTGCTTCGAAATAACCTTCCTCTTGCAAGCGTCAATATCAGCCCAGACCAATTCGTACGTAAACTAGCAGAATATTCAAAGTACACTTTTTTCGCCCACAAATCCATATGCTATTAAAGATTTCCCGAAATAAAAAATATTCCTCCTTCAAAGCAACCCCACGTTTTATTCAATTCTCAATGAAATCGTACCTCCCTCAAACCAAGATTATCCGATCTCATTCACTAAAATCCATTAAATTGCTATCAAATGTGTACATGGCGTATCAACTAATTTATCATTCGCAGTAACTATTAACCGTACTTTAATCCGACTGCTTCTAATTTCCGCCCCAAAATTATCCAAAAAATAGGCAATCAAAAAACATTCATTTCCATTCTTGCAATGCAAACTCCAATGTCACCAATCCGTCCGAGCCATTCGAGTGAGACGTATCCGAGAAAAGTGAGCTGTGAGAATACTTTTTCGACCAGTCTCTCGAAACGACAGCGCGAAAAAGTACAACGTATAATAATGAGGTAGGGTTGATCGATTTATCCGAAAAATGACGGAGAACACACGTATAGAATGCGAAGAAATGCCACCATGAGCTATCTCTCTCTCTCTCTCTCTCTCTCTCTCTCTCTCTCTCTCTCTCTCTCTCTCTCCTTCTCTCTCTCTCTCCCATCGACGAATCGATCGAGGATGATAGACCAGTTTTTTACACGGTAACTTGATAAGTGATTCGATTATATCCCGATCGCCTGAAACGAGCCGAGGCCGTGTCCATATCAGCTCTCGAAGCGGTTCGACACCGCGGACGAGAAAATGACTCGAACTGGTTCTACCACTGTGATAACCAGGAAATTTCTAACGCCATGGTAATATATACGCGGGGTATGTACGTGGTCGCATTGCGAGTCCGGTGGTACAGATCGCATCTGCATTCTTCGGCAGATAGGTCGCAACGACGAACGGCCCCTTGCAGGTTGGGACATCGGGTTGATCGAAATGAGCAAGTGGTACGGGTGTAGCAAAGTGGTCGTACCGAGAACTGCAGCTTGGATCAAGTTACCGTAAAGTTCAGGCTAATCTCATACGAGTATGCGAAGAGTTCGGATAAGCCGAGTAGCTTATTTCGTTAAATACGTGGCCGAGAAAGAGGCACGTATTTAACTGAAATGTGATTTATTGATAAGTCGAGTACGAACGGTAAACGTCTTTGGACAGAGCTTGAAGGACGATTGTATCTCTGAACGTCGCGAAGATGTCGGTGCCGATAGAGCTCATTCGATGTGTTGCCTGATGAGCTCGACCCCGTGGATCTTCCATCCAACCTTCGTTCGTTTTCAAATAATTAGGCTGGATAAAAGAAAACCATTTTTATATTCACATGTGCCATCATTTTGACAACGATAAAGGAATGTACAGGCCTGAAGAATTAAGTATTTGATTATTTTTATTCAGAACTAGCTGTACCAGCGACTTTGTCCGTGAAACTTCACAATTAGGTTAGGTTAGGTTACGTTTCACAACTGAAATGTGCAGCTTGATCAGTTGCGAAAGAATATAAGTGCCAGCATCGGGACTCTCCTTTTATAGTTTCGGAGAGAACGAAACGAAAGCGCGAAGTAAATTGATGTAGCGCCATCTGTTGTCGAATTACTGTACCGTATATTGAGGGGAGATGTACACCTGGGAGCCGGAAAAAAGGTCATTTTTGTGATTTTTTCAACGAAAACTATTTGAGATTTCGAATTGCGGTTTTAATTATCTAAAAGTATATTCATTGAAAAATATGTTTATTTTTCTTTGGTTAAAAATATCAAAAATATACAAGGATATTGTATGATCCTTGGAGCGTCGTAAAAAAATGTGCGTATACGGTACCCACTGGCGTTTCTTCAAGAATCATCTGAAGAAAAAACCAAAAAGATTATTAAATTAGATACTATAATCTAGTACTTGCCATAGCCGATTTTGAAAATATCGATTTATGACAAAATGGCGGACGTTTGAACATAAATAGTGATTTTTGGGCCAAAAATTAGTTATGATTTTGCCTATAAAACAAAAACTAAGTAACGGAAAAATAATCCGATGACAAGTACTAGATAACGGTGTTTAGAATAACCACAAAAAACCTCAAGGCAATCGGTTCATTGGTTTTCGAGAAATTTTGGGTACCGTTTTGAAAAACGAGGGTTTTGAGAAAAACGCGTTTGAAGATTTGGGAATGAATAAATGATGAAATTTGTCAACTTACATGGAATCATCGATACCAGGCCCATAGTGTAGGTCTTCTACAGTCGACGGAATGTTCATAGCTTCTAAATACTCGACCTCGGCCATCTAGGTGTATATCTCCCCTTAAGGCATCTCAAAAAAACGCTAAGAAGTGCGCGTTGGACTGCAATTTCGTAACGGATCGGCATAAAAAGTATCGTACATGTTAGTCCGGGTCACAAGCTATATCTATGGCAAGTTTTAAGGGGAGGTACCTGAGTAAACGGCGAGAAAAACAGATAAACTTCGGGAATTTTTATCTCGAAAACTAACGTTTCGATTGGATCCGGTTTTTTTGCTGGAAAATATGTACATTGAGGTATGTTTAGGAATTTTTAAAAATAAATTCGTTGACCGGAAGCGATTCAAACGCGATTATCTCGAAACATAGTTTTCAAAGTCGGCGCCAGATGTATCTCGAAAACGGCTTGTCCGATTTTGTCCAAATTTGGATACAATATTTTTCGATAGATTTTCTCGTTCGCCACGTAGGGGTTTTTCATTTAATTGAACCATTGCTTTTCTATGCAATGTGTATGCAATCCAAAATCGTCGGAAACTGCGAACTAAAAACGAATGTCAAATAAAAACGGTCGCAATTCCGTCAAAAATGAAAATTTCAAAAAAATCCTCCCCGGCGAGCGAGAAAAACTATCGAAGAATATTGTATCCAAAGGCCATAGCCGGGTATGTAGGAAAAATTTTCTGAAAATGTCATGCCCGTCAACGCAATGGTTTTAGAAAAATGAATTTTTTTTAAATATCAAAAAAAAAAAAAAATTCCGTTAACGGTACAGTGGATCGATTTGATTTTATTTTGGTACATGTTCCGATCAAATGTGTGACGAAATAAAATTATAGAACATCTTGCGAAAGATTAAGGTTTGAAAAAAAAATGTTCCTTGTTTTATTATTTTTTACTATAATCCACTTGGGGTACAATAGCGAAAAAATTTTCATATAATCTTTGGGCACCTTATTAGATTATATAATTTTTTCAAAATGATCGGTTTGGTACGCCACAGTGAAAAAAAAATGAACACACTTTATTGATATATTTTAGTTATATATCTATATAACTAAAATATATCAATAAAGTCTGATATGTGACTGAATTATCGGCTTGGTACGCCAAAGTGAAAAAAAGAAACACACTTTATTAATATATTTTAGTTATATAGATATATAACTAAAATATATCAATAAAGTCTGTTTCTTTTTTTTCACTGTGGCGTACCAAACCGATCATTTTGAAAAAATTATATAATCTAATAAGGTGCCCAAAGATTATATGAAAAAAATTTCGTTATTGTACCCCCAAGTGGATTATAGTAAAAAAAATAAAACAAGGAACATTATTTTTTTTTAAACCTTAATCTTTCGCAAGATGTTCTATTTTATTTCTTAACACGTTTGATCGTAACAAGTGCCAAAAAAAAATCTAATCGATCCACTCAAGCGTTTCCAGAATTTTTATTTTTTTTTATAAAAAAGAAATCATTTTTCCAAAACCATTGCGTTGACGGGGATGAAATTTTCAGAAAATTTGTTTTTTTTTTGTACCTCAGAATATACTCCTAATTTCGCTGGAGAAAATGCGGGGGCAATTTTTCCCTACTTGCCCGGCTATGTCCTTTAGACAAAATCGGACAAGCCGTTTTCGAGATATTCTGACACCGACTTTGAAAACTACGTTTCGAGATAATCGCATTTGAATCGTTTCCAGTCAACGAATTTATTTGAAAAAATTCCTAAACATACCTCAATGTACATATTTTCCAATAAAAAAAACCCGGATCCAATAGAAACATTAGTTTTTGAGATAAAAATTCCCGAAGTTTACCTGTTTTTCTCGCCGTTTGTTCAGGTACCTCCCCTCAATTAAATTCGTTGAGTATTTTTGTCTGATGCGTTCACATACAAAAGGAAAAACAGACAAAAAATTAAAAAATTGCCGCTTCGGTCTCTGTATCATTGAGAGTCATTGAGTCATTGTATTATTAGTAAACAATACAATGACTCTCATAAAAAAATATTCCACGTCCAGACACGACTTTGTTACTATTTTATTATATGCATATACATGGACATTCCTCTGTATTTACGATACCATCACTTTTACCCCACACCTGTCACTATTTTCGGTTTCTGACAGATTCCCCAGAGTGTTGCCCACACTGTTGTTCCTAAACGCCTGAGGAGACAGCGAATTGATCAAACGCTAGGTCCAACATTTTTTAAACTTTCGTAAACTTATCGGCAAATTTTGTAGTGCCTTACTTTACTCTCATCACAAAAGAGTCTTCCCCATACACATTCTGAAAAGGTCTCCGTACTCCAGGGCGCTTATAAAACGCACAAATGCCTCGCGCCTTTTTTTCGGATCGCTGTCATTTTTTTGCCGCCGATATAATTGAGTTTGCAATAAGTAGTACCTGGCCACAGTTCTCTGAGGGGGAAGGCAGCGAATTGTGGCTGTAGAATACGGAGGAACGGTGCTCGATGCTTTTGCCGACGAAGCATCGATTGCGCTGTATTTCTCAATGCCTGTTTTTCGGATGACGAGGAGAGCAAAAAAATGGTCTGCTTTCATTGTAACTGCAGCGGAATCAGAGTCAAGAGAGTGTGGAAGAGAGAGAGGGAAGCGGTGCACTGCAGCACAATGGCCTTAACTGACATTCTCAGGATGGTACCTCGTCCCTTCAGCCTCCCCTTGCAGGTTTGTTCTGTCCTATACCCAGTACTTTGTAATAGTTGCGGTGGTAATAGTAAGTAGTAGTGGTGGCAAGAATTCTCGAGGACGAGACATTGGCTTACCGCAGTCGACCTTGCCAGTTCGTTACTCTTTCTCCCGGCCTGCTGCCATGGCTCTTATGCATTACACGCACAGGTCTCTTACGATACCCCCTCTCCCACTCTCTTTCTTCGTCTTCCTCTTGTATTCCTTCCTCTTTTATTTCCTTTTTCATCCCTTTCTTACTTCTGTCTTTCTCATTGCTTATCTCTACGCTTTACGTGCCCGTTGCTGGCTCTTCCCGCGCTGCGCATGTTTGTCCACGCAGTAGTCTGTGCATTTGTGATTGTATCACAAAATGCTGGAGGGCCGCTGGCACCCCCTGGTGGCCTCAAGGGCCGCAGAATTTTGAGAGAGAGAGAGACAGAGAGAAGGCATGTGGTAGAGTTGTCATGTGTCAACAATGACAGAAATGGATGATACTGGTCGTCAGCAGGGGTGGACATATTCGGATTTTTTTTTATTCGTGAATAATAAAAAAAAATTATTCAAAATTCGTTCCGAAAATGAATGATGAATCCCACTGGATTCAGTATTAATTCCGAAAATGAATAATGAATGCTACTGGATTCAGTATTCATTTCAAAATGAATAATGAATCCTACTGGATTCAGTATTCGTTTCAAAATGAATCATGAATCCTGCTGGATTCAGTATTCATTTCAAAATAAATAATGAATCCTACTGGATTCAATATTCATTTCAAAATGAATAATGAATCCTACTGGATTCAGTATTCATATCAAAATGAATAATGATTCCAACTGAAGTCAGTATTCATTTCAACGTAGGTAATAAATCCAACTCGATTCAGTATTCATTCCGAATTCGGATATCATCAAATTGAATAATCTGGAATAATGGACAATGGAAATGGGACAAATATAATGTCCCATTTCTACCCCCATTTATTCAGTTATTAGATACTAAGAACGCGATTTCCCTTGGGTAAATATAATGTAATCGGACGATAATGTTTCAATAGAATAATCATGTTTTCCGTAAATTTTTCCAGATTATTCAATTTTTTTTTATTCGTGAATAATAAAAAAAAAATTATTCAAAATTCGTTCCGAAAATGAATAATGAATCCCACTGGATTTAGTATTAATCCCGAAAATAAACAATGAATCCAACTCAATTCTGTATTCGTTCCGAAAATGAATAATGAATCCTACTGGATTCAGTATTCATTTCAAAATGAATAATGAATCCTACTGGATTCAGTATTCGTTTCAAAATGAATAATGAATCCTACTGGATTCAGTATTCATTTCAAAATGAATAATGAATCCTACTGGATTCAGTATTCATTTCAAAATGAATAATGAATCCTACTGGATTCAGTATTCATATCAAAATGAATAATGATTCCAACTGAAGTCAGTATTCATTTCAACGTAGGTAATAAATCCAACTCGATTCAGTATTTATTCCGTATTCGGATATCATCAAATTGAATAATCTGAAAAAATGGACAATGGAAATGGGACAAATATAATGTCCCATTTCTACCCCCATTTATTCAGTTATTACATACTAAGAACGCGATTTCCCTTGGGTAAATGTAATGTAATCGGGCGATAATGTTTCGATAGAATAATCATGTTGTCTGTAAATTTTTCCAGATTATTCAATTTTTTTGAATTTTTTTTTATTCATGAATAATAAAAATAAATTATTCAAAATTCGTTCCGAAAATGAATAAAGAATCCCACTGGATTCAGTTTTAATTCCGAAAATAAAAAATGAATCCAACTGAATTCTGTGTTCGTTCCGAAAATGAATAATGAATCCTACTGGATTCAGTATTCATTTCAAAATGAATAATGACTCCAACTGAATTCAGTATTCATTTCAACGTAGGTAATAAATCCAACTCGATTCAGTATTCATTCCGTATTCGGATATCATCAAAGTGAATAATCTGGAAAAATTTACAATGGAAATGGGACAAATATAATGTCCCATTTCTTCAGTTACTAGATACTAAGAGCGCGATTTCCCTTGGGTAAATATAATGTAATCGGACGATAATGTTTCAATAGAATAATCATGTTTTCTGTAAATTTTTCCAGATTATTCAATTTGACGATATCCGAATACGGAATGAATACTGAATCGATTTGCATTCATTACTTATGCTGAAATGAATACTGAATTCAGTTGGATTCATTATTCATTTTGGAACGAATACTGAATCTAACTGGATTTATTATTTATTCTCAGAACGAATACTGAATTGAGGTGGATTCGTTATCGAAAAAAAATGAATATCCATCTGACATGCATTCGGTATTATTTTCCGGCTCGAATACTAAAAGTAGTCGAGTATGCCCATCTCTGGTCGCCAGCTATGTTGGATAGCGAGAGTTACAAAAGGTTGATGCCACTGGTTCGAGAAGCAGTCAAATAGTTAGTGCTTTATCATTTTTTTTCAACTAATGATAATTTCCAAATACCCTTGCGGGATTTTTACGTATTACCTTTCCCATTTGAATTTTTTCCTCTCACTCCGGACCTGCCCTTCGCTAATCTGACCTAACTTCCGTTACGTCTACAGCTGGGATCTACAGGATCGCCAGGGGATGATCACAACTCATCAGAGATCAAATAAAAGCTCAGCTGGACCGCAATGAAAATGATCTCTCAATCCTCCAAATTTCAGGCGTCTGCTTTTTTTTACGATCAATCAAACTTTTAATTCCATCGAAATCAAATTTTGATTCAATCAAAGATTTGGTTGAAGACCAATCAAACTTTACCAGGATCCTCATGAAGATCCACAACCTCAATCCGCCGCGAAAGATTTCGCGGATGGCAAAAATGAGTGAATAACAAAATGAGTAATTTCCCTTGCATTCCAACAATGTAAACTTCGACGGCATTTTTCCTCTCGTGCGAGGCTCCAGCGAAGAGGTCAAGAGATCGAGGACAAACATCCATTGACAGTGCGGTGAAAACTCGCCCAGATTGGAAGTGGATCATGATGAGTGGCGTTTAATGCTATTGTTACGAACATAAGAGTGGCATTATTGCGCGAGCGAAGGGGCCAAGCAGGCGACTGAATAACGAGTGCAGAGATTGCGGGGCATATGAGAGAGTCATGAAGGGGAGTGATTAGTAAGCCACTTCGTAATTAATGTACTCTCCATCCTATCGACCCACTCACACAGACACACACACACACGTGAATTTTCTTTCGCTCGAAGCTTATACGAGCGCAGGTATTCTCGACGTCTCGTCGTAATCCTGCACGGCATCCCGAGCCTCGCGGATAAGAGCTTATTAGCTCGTCACGTTATTACCGCACAACGCATGCGGTAGTTCGTTTCATTGAGTAATTATCGCGCTTTATTTTTCCAAGGCTCGGAGAGGGCTCTCTAAACGCCCCCCCCCCCCCCCCCCACCCCAATTATGACACATTCGATCATTCCCAAGTATAGTCACGAGTGGTGTCATAATCAGCAGGTTTTTCAATTAACGGAGACTTTGTCCTCAGAGTGCCATATTTCAGGTGTTTACATTTTATTTTTTTTAAAGGAAACGAGTAAAGCTTTTTGAGTGCGGTTTTTTTCTTGCTTTTATTCATGATATACAGAACGATAAAACAATTAAAAAAAAATCAAAATGGCGGCCGTTGCAGCTCCGCGAAAACAGGTCCTCAAATCGCGGGAGGTAAACGGCTGACATCACTGCCCCCTCTTTGTTGATCTGAAACACAAATTCAAGGCATATTATCAATCTGTGACCCTTTGGTCATGGAATGACGGATGGGTTTTTCGTTTAGTACAAATTTCGGAAAATGGCGGCAATTTAAAAAAAAATCGAATTTTCGCGTTTTTTTTCGCATAAAAAGATAAATAATAAATGCAAAAATGTATCTATCGAAAAAACGATCCGTCATTCCGTGAAGACATATTTTCTGAGTACGCTCTCCAAATTTCAGGCCAATATGTTAATTACAGCGGTCAGGAGTATGTCAGCCATTTTTAAAAACGTGTTTTCGAGAAAAACACGTTTAAAGTTTTGTAATGTGTTTACACAAATGTGTTTATAATTACCGCTAATCGGCAATGCCTGGTCCATAGAGGCATCCCTCCTCTTCTTCTAGATGCTCATGTTGAGCCGCTAACATCTCCCGCTGCTCAATCCGGGACAAAGTCTCCCTTAAAGCTCCCGGGCAAAATCATAGATGTGAACATGAACACGAGGTATGAACATTGTTTTGCAATGTCGTTTCCGAAGATTGTATTTTATTTGAACTACTGTATCGCGGTTGGCAGGAGGGCACAGGGAAACTGAGAAAAACCGGGGTCGATAAGGGCAGCTATATTTTTACGGAGTTTTTGTCACTATCGATGAGTCTTAGAAGTAGCTGATGTTTATTTGTCGGTGCGCAAGCCAGTACGCGGCTGAGCGGTCACCCATCCGAGTACTGGCCAACGCCACTTGGCAGGATGGATGCCGCACACCATCTGCGCTTCCGCTAGTGTCTTCAAAGATTGTAATAGCGTGACAAGATCATCGAAATTTATGATGCATGATGAATCAGACGCATCAAGTAAATTGCTAGCACATGATTGGTTTCTGATCGATTTCGTGATTCAAATCTGTACATGCGTTTTGCAAAACCAAGACAGCAGTATCGCTTCAGTATATCACTATATCGCTGTCACAACAGACTACCGATTGATCCCATGCCACACTGAAGATGACTTGGGCCGACTAAATCCGCCATTGGGAGGTGCCGACGAATTAATTAACGACAAAAACTAGAATATTAGGCTATTTCAAAATTGATTTATTATTTAGTTTGATTTGTATTATTTATTAGGCTCTTTCAAGAACTATTTATTCCATCGAGCTAACGCACACTCGGAATAACCAAATGTTTTAGTGTGTCATTTCAACACTGATCACCTGTAAATGAACAACTCCCTTGATGCAGGGTACTTTTTCCTTGAGCATCAAAACTCATAGGTCCCTTTACAAAATAAAATATCCAAGAATCGTCAGACGAACGGAACAGGATTACGTGTGTCGATGTTTCAGCATACCTTTTTGAAGTTCATACATGGAGAACAATTATGTGGTCATATTCAATGATGTTCTTCATCCCTCATAATCAAGATACAAAGTTACCTTTCCCACTTTCCGTCTCACCAAAGTATTCTTCGACACCCTTGACGGCAGGCTTGCCAATAACAACTCCTTCCCAATGTTTTCTACTGCACTGATCATTATACCTAAACATCGCAAAAGCCAATATTCCCAATCAGAACATTCATCGACAAAGAGGATTCCCAGCTTGTCGCATCAAGATTCGACCAGTTCAAATTTGGAACGTCTGTATTATCCGTTCTCCCAACGAACTTTGATAACCTTGCAGGTTGATATTTTTTTCATGGAGACCCACCACATTGCATATTCGGTACGTATATATGCAGAGTCGCAAGACTGCCGAGGGCTCGTAGCTCCATCCAGGATGGCTTAATGAAACTGCATGGAAACGTTAGCTCTTCGTTGATGCACTAACATTGGAAGCACTCCAAAGTAAACGGACCAAATATGGCAAGTTCAGCGTGGGTTATAGACTGTAGCGGTATGTAGGTCGACAGATAAGCACACTTCGATGTACATGGCGTACATAATGTTCTATCGTAGTGTGCGTTGGAGGATAGGAGCGCTTGTGACATACCAGTGCAGAGTTTTACGGTATCTCAGATCGTTACTGCTTCGATCAATGCCTCCAGCTGCGGCCATGATTAACTTGGCCTCCAGTGATGATAATTAAGTAATGGTGATACATCGTCGGTCGAGATATCATCGATTGAAATATACTCTACCGATCCATCTTGCTCCACCAAATGACTCGAGTTATGATCTCTGGCTTGGCTACACGACATCTAGCCTGGAACGTCTGGACATGGTGAATTATTACGCGATATTTCAGGTCGCTTCGCGATCAACTTTGATTAGGCGGCTGAGGTAGTCTGGAAGACAATGTCGCCAGACTTTAATGCTTTCGGCGAAGCTCCATTTTTTGTAGAGAATTGTAGTTGGGATGGAAACATCAGAGAATTGTTCATAAAGATCCATTGTGGCTGAACAAGAGAAACTCATGGGAGTAAGTCATTTGATTTCAATAACAAGTGGCTTTCGCTAGTGTTTTCTCTTGATCGGAAGTCAATAACTGATTTAGGGGGATATTCTCTTCAGGATCTTATATCAATATTATTATAAAAACACGTTTTTTTTATATTTAAGGGCTTCCATACACCTGAGACGGCTAAAAGTAAGGTTATGTTTAAGAATTTTGTGTATAAAACTGAATTTTCATTGAACAACCATGATGTACATTTTAAAGTATGACATTTTATCTACATTGTGTGAAAGTTTGGTTAAAAAATTTCAAACAGTAAAAAAGTTACAGTCGTTTTCTTGGGACGTGTTTTTGTCGACAACGTTTGCGGTACCAGACGTGCCTCTGCCATTTTTTATCTAAAAAAAATTGTTTTTTGAAGTAGATAGATAAAACTAGTACTTATCGAGCCGGAATTAAAACATTTAATTTCTTCGGGTCATGGCAGTCACTGGAATAAAACAGGCGATTTTTCGCCTCAAAATTATTCAGTACTTATGATGAAAAAAAAAACTATGCCAGATATTTAAAAAAAAAAACGGCTCGATAAGTACTAGATTATTGTGTGAAGCATGACTGTGCAAAATTTGATCCCGATCGGTCCAGTAGTTACGGAGATATTTCTGGTGCCGATTTAGAAAACACTGTTTCGAATAAAGCGCATTTAAAGGGTCGCACCAGTGTGACACTTTAAAAAAAATCGATTTTTTTGCCTTTTTCGACAGTTTATACTTTCAAGAATATCCTGTAAAAATGTCAAGGCCGTATCGCGTAAGTTTGCATCGCCGGAGTGCAACGAAACTCAATTTTTTAATTCGCTCAATTTCATTATTCCCACAATATTTTATCAACAAATTGAGAGCGTATATCTGGCATCAGAATACGACAAAACAAATGGGAAATATTCGTGTCCTGGCCAAAAAAAATAGTAGGAGCTAAACAAAAAAAAATTCGTTGAATTGCAACGATGGAAGCTCAATCATCGAATGACACCACTGCCGATTTTTTCATCACCCCCAACATTTTCGGGGACGTTTATTCGTAAATAGCGGAGATATAGGGCATGGCGTGGATTTATCACGTAATATTTCACTATTCTCTGTAACCCTCGGTCGGGCGCATAAACCGCACGTTGCATGTAGAGCAAGCCCGTGCCTATTGCGAATTTGACATATTGGACAAGTGATCTGAAAGGAATGAAACCCAACGCAGGCATCACATGGAGCCGCGCACACACGTCGTTTATTTGTACACAAGCATTGCGGAACCATTTCTATATATTGATTCAGAATCCATAGAATGGAAGAATCGTGCAATATTGGTCGCCCCGGGCTAGTGGGACTAGCATACGACAAAATACATCTCTTGGGTATGAATTGTCGGCTCTATAATACCGCCGGGGATCGTTCTGTTTACGAATACACGATCGTCAACGAGGACTTTTTGTGCAAGGCTAGGTATGATAGAGATCGGCATAAATGTGAATGTGGTACATTGTGCAATTTGATACTCATCGTTGGACCCATATATTTGTCTATGTATGTCTACAAACGTCATTGGTAGGCTTGCTGAAATCGTATTTACATGAAATTGTGAGTTCGTACACGAAGAAATATAATTAACTGATAGCACTAATCGTAGTGACTTAAAATCAAAGGTGCGGAAAATTAATTAAAAAATCCTGGAGATGCTCGTAATTATGAGTATCTATCGAACAAAGTAGAACACGATTTTATTTTTAATCATAGTTGTTACCCATTATTGACTCATAAATTACTCGACTTTTCCAGGTTTTCCACACAGATTTGGCGAATACTCCAGGGAGATTGGGATGAAATAGAAAACAGAATATTTTTACGATTAAATATATGAAAATGTTAAATATTAAAACTAAAATAAAGAAAACTGAACTTTGAACAATAATTTAAACAGTGTAAAGTAAAAAAAAGCATCAAAATCAAATACAGAACCTGTTATTTATTATAAAAATAATTTTTTTAAGTCGGTGCCCATAAATAAAAAATAAATATGAACACTTATATACAATAATAATGATGTGGTATCGACAAATCGAATGCAAGTGTACGGAGCTTGGGAGTCAATTAGTTTTTATTGTTTGAAACTTTCAATGTTTGGCACTGACATAACTTTGGTTGAATATAATGAAAAATAATATAGATTTTAAAAATATACCAAAATAATTAGTTTTATACTTTTTAGTTTTTTTTTCCAAGTCGGTTTCATTTTTCGTAATTCTTGCAAAACGTTAATTCTGGAAGAATTACAGAGAATTTTCAAAATTCCCTGACTTCTCCCTGATTATTCTGGGAGGAAAGAAATTCCCTGAGTTTTCCCTGTTTTCCACATTCCAGCGATATTGATGTATATAAAAAAAAGTTTTTTTTTCTCGAAGTGTCTGGATAAGCTTGAAATTTCAAAAATACGATTCTATATTGCGTTGTTTTATAGCCTAGGGTCTCAAATATAATTTGTAACAAAGATTTTATAGAAGTTCGAAGAATTGAGCGAGTTGTGACAATATTTTTAAAGGGTCGCCTACTGGGCTACAGCGAACCGCCCCGCTGGTGCGATTGACCCTTTTTGCGATTTTCTCAAAAATATGTTCTATAAAATGATGTACGTTGCAGCTCAAAATCCATTCGTCCAATTCACTTCAGATTCGGACAGAGCATGGTTCATAACATTTCGTATCATATGACCGAATGATGTTTCAAATATGTTATTATATATTATAATTTGTTTATATATATTAATTATAATATATATATTATAATTTGTTATTACCATTTGGTAATAACAAATTATGATATTTCAGTCGAAAACCGAGCTTTTTTTCTTACATCTTGCCATTTTCGTAAATTCAAAAATTTTAAAAAAGTACCCGATCATACGAAAGTTTTATTACTATACTAAAAGTATGTTTTTTATTTTTTTTTAATTACATTATTACACTTTGTTTGAATAATAATAAATGTAGTGTCTATCGATATTTGTCAGTCTGAAAAAGCTCAAACTTGGCAAGACTATGTATCAATTGTGTGTAGACTGCCAACCTTTTCATCGAAAAATTATCCTCTCATCAGAAAAAAATAGTGAAAATTGACCATTCCCGAAATGCACACGAAGCAAATTAACGACCTACGCAAGAGCGAAGCCGCGTCTTTTATTCGCACTCAAGACGACTCATACGACTCAATCCGGCCTTGTGCCGAAACAACTTATCGAACGTCGTAATACCCAAGCACGAGAAATATTTCCGACGTCGGTGAGGTACCGATCGCATATAATCCGAGGTTTTTTCCTGGGGAGGATAAGGCCGCGGTGGTCGCATACGGGTAGCGCATTGCATTTAACGTAAGAGGTCCATAAAAAGGATGCGTTATGTAAAATACGAGGCGGCGAGTTCTAAACGGCGCTTTGTGATATCGATCTCGAAGATGGAAATCTCCGTATCGTGTGGAAGTAGTGACCGCGGGAACTGCCTGGCACTCTTGTCGGCCACACCTTCGAGAATCTTTCATCGGGCCAACGACGGATGCGGTGGAGAGGAATGCAGGAAGAGTGGAGAACAGAATGAGGGAGAAGAGAAGAAAGATAACCGAAGAACCGAAGAGACAGGGAAAAAAGAAGTCGATGAAAAAGAAGAAGAGCGAAGGGGAAGAAGAAGGGAGAGGAAAAAGGTCGGGAGGGCGAAAAGGAGACAGGAAGGTCAAAAAGAGAAAAAAGAAGAGGAAGGAAAAGAGGGAAACGACGACTGAGACGGTGAGGAAATAGTGGATACTGGTAAAAAGGAGACAGATAAGGGGAAGAATAAGATGGAATAGAGGACGAAAGAAAACAGGAAAGGAAGAGGATGGCTAAGAAGCGGAGGGAGAAAGGAAGATAAAAAGAAGAAAGGAGAGGAAGGAGAAGTCGAAGTCAACGAATAAGGACGATAGAAAGATGAAGAGGAAAAGTAAGAAGCAAAAGAACGAAAGAAAGAAGAGGGAAAAAACCAATCGTAAGGAGGACGGAAGGAAGTGGAGGGGTAAGAAGAAGTGGAGGGGTAAGAAGTGGAGGGGTAAGAAGTGGAGGGGTAAGAAGTGGAGGGGTAAGAAGAAGTGGAGGGATAAAAAGGAGAGGAGGAGGAAGAAGGGGGAGGGA
This sequence comes from Ophion obscuratus, assembly GCA_964007375.1. NCBI lineage: Eukaryota > Metazoa > Arthropoda > Insecta > Hymenoptera > Ichneumonidae > Ophion > Ophion obscuratus. The sequence goes on along the minus strand of OZ023316.1, from coordinate 53,837,066 downwards.
GGACGAGAAGAAGGAGAGGAGGAGGAAACAAGGAGAGAAAAAGGAGTTTGTTTGGGTTGGAGAAGGAAGAAGGAGAGGAGAAAGGACAGGAAGAAGATGGGAAGGAGGAAGGAGAGGAGGAAAGGAAATAAAACGGAGTGGAGGGAAGGAAGGAGAGTAGGAAGAAAGGCAGGATGAAGAAGAGGAGGAAGGAGGGGAAGAAAAGGAGATAAAAAGGAGTGGAGGGATAAGAAGGAGGGGAGGAGGAGGAAGAAGGAGAGGAGAAATAAAATAAATAGGGATGGAAGACGAACGAAAAGAGAAAGACGAAGAAGAAGAACAGAAGAAAAACCGGCAAGAGGTATATAAGAAAAGACTAACAAAAGGATTTTGCGAGACAGCCGAACGTATAGCTCCGTATCGACATTCTGGACCGTACGAGTCCTCGAGGGAATTCGAGCTCCCGGTGATGCAGCCTCGAGGGTATGAAAGCCCATCCATGTGGTCGCCGAGCTCCGATGGTCTGGCTGAGAGTCTTCGATATTGCTTATACACCGGACGCTTTCACCTCCGATGGAAAAGGATTTTCCAACACGATGGCTTCTCTCCATCTCGGAACGCTGTTCCATCTCACCCAGTATGCTCGTACTCACCGTATGTTCCTACTCGCCGTATTACTCCAACGCAATGCGATTGACTAGGTGGCGAAAAACAAGAGCTGAGGAAAAATTGAATCCTCCTCCAGGCGCGATAGAACTTTCAGAGCAATTTCAAAATGGAGTCTCTCGCGATAAAATAATGAGCAATGAAGATGAAGACGGGAGATAGAAGAGGGAGGGTTCTTTATCTCATTGAGCGTGGTCCAACCTGGGCAATCGTATTCCACGATATCAAAAAAGCCGATAAGCGCTTTTATACCTCATATACACACCGGGCAATTTTCAGGAACGCCAACGGCGCGAGAAAATCGTGCACTCGGGCTCTCGAAGACGCACAGTGATTGGCCCCCTCGGCTTCACCAGCTAAATTGGCTCTAAATCACCAGTGCGAAGGAGCTCCCGGCTCCTGGGCTTTTTTTTTCTTCATTTTCCAACAGATTATTATCATTGAAGACGAATTATGTACGCAATTTTACGCAGCAGTCCGGTAATCTTCCGGTAAGTTCAATCCATCAACTCGAGTCTAGCGAGCGTGTAGACGCGAATGGCACTTTCTGGTGATTTGCGGGACCCTTATTGCCAGCCTGGAGAATCATTCGCCTCTACTGTTTATTTATCATCACCACTTTCTACACGTTTTGCCATTTTTTTCCCCCAGGCAATTCGTCCCTGGCGACCGGCCAGTTTTTCAGTACGACATTGTAAGGTGGGGAGCGGAAGTTCCGGTTAGTCTTCCAGATGGCTCCTCCTGATGTTTAGATCTTTTATTTTGTCGCCATTGGTAAAATTTTACTGGGGTTTTTTCGTTCTCTGGCAATCATCCGTGGAACTTTCCCAGTGGATTTGTTACTTGAAGGCTTTTTGAGTGAGATAAGAATTTTAGGGTCAGGGAGGAAGCGATGGTCTTTGGAAGTCGTTTTGAAACTTGTATGAGTATCTACAGCAGATTAGAGGGAAAACAAACTCAAACCAATATGATCGTTTAGATTCAGTCAGGATGAGCACTTTGCTGAGGAACTTGAAAAATGGACATACAAATTCAGGAATGTTGGAATTCACCATGAGCTGACGAAGCTCTTTGAAGACCATCAAAATGGAGCTCTTTTGGAGACCATCAAAATGGAGCTCTTTTGGAGACCATCAAAATGGAGCTCTTTTGGAGACCATCAAAATGGAGCTCTTCTGGAGGCCATCAAAGTGGAGCTCTTTTGGAGACCAACAAACCCAAACAGATGTTATCGTTCAGATCCAGCCAGGATGAGCACTTTCCTGAAGGCTTTGAAGAATGGACAGACAAACTCAAAAATGTTAGAATTCACAGTGAGCTGACGAAGCTCTTTGGGAACCATGAAAATGAGAACAGCAGCCTCGCGCGGCAAATCCATACAAACCCAAACGGAAAGCACCAGCATACTTTGGTCTCCTGGCAATTGTGATCGTTCAGATCCATCCAGAATGAGCACTTTTCTGGAGGCTTTGACCAATGGACAGACAAACTCAAGAATCTTAGAACTCACAGTGAGCTGAGGAAGCTCTTATGGAGACCATCAAAATGACTGAGAACCTGACTGAGAACCTGACATCAAAATTACTGACATCAAAATGAACCTGAACCAAAATGACTGAGCCTGACAAAAGGACTGACATCAAAATGACTGAGCCTGACAAAATGACTGAGAACCTGACAAAATGACTGAGAACTGACATCAAAATGACTGAGACCATCAAAATGACTGACATCAAAATGAACCTGAACCAAAATAACTGAGCCTGATAAAATGACTGAGAACCTGACAAAATGACTGAGAACTGACATCAAAATGACTGAGACCAGCAAAATGACTGAGAACTGATATCAAAATGACTGAGATCAAAATGACTGAGAACATTTTGATGACCATCAAAATGACTGAGAACAGCAGACTCGCGCAGCAAACCAAAAGAAACCTAAACGAAATCCACTGACCTTTTTCAGCCTCCTGGCAATTGTGATCGTCCGTATTCAGCCAGGATGAGCACTTTCCTGAAGATTTTGAAGTATGGACCGACAAACTAAAAAATGTTACAATTCACATTGAGCTGACCAAACTCTTCGGAGAACATCAAAATGAGAACAGCAGGCTTGCGCAGCAAACCCAAACAAACATAAATGAAAGCCACCGGTCTTTTTTAGCCTCCTGGCAGTTGTGATCGTCCGTATTCAGGGAGGATGAGCACTTACCTGAAGTCTTTGAAGAATGAACAAACAAACTCAAAAATGTTAGACTTCACAGTGAGCTGACGTAGCTTTTTGGGAACCATCAAAATGAGAACAACAGCCTCGCGCAGGAGACCCAAACAAACCCAAACGAAAAGCACCAACATATTTTGATCCCCTGCCCAATGTGACTATAGTCCGTCTAGATCTACCCAGGACTTTCCTGGAAGCCTTGGAAACGAATCCTCATCTCTGTACAGACAATTGAATCATCGCGCATCAGCATCAAAGCCGCAGATTTCATTCGGCAAATGTTGCCTCGGCCTAAAAAAATGGTAGGGATCGACCGCGCGTTATAATTTGCGGCTGTGTGTTTCTTTTTTTCGTGCGCAATAGCCGCGGCTAAGTGGACGGCCGACAACTGTGTGGTCCGAGTTGATGACGTTGTGGTGTATCGAGTCGGGTGTGTTATACCACATTCGAAAACAATTTAACGGCGCGTGATGGAGCCTTACTCTCGGGGGCATTCAATGGCGCGTGAAGGTGGTTTAGAAGCGCAAGGATCGACACGCATCCCCGCGCGCCCCATGGGGTGTACCTGTATGGAGCGTATACAATAATGGCAGTAGATTGGTGGCGTCATTACCGATCTCGGTGGTGCACTTTTCATCGTCATATTCCTCGTTCTTTTTGTTGTTGTTGTTCTTCTTCTTCTTCTTCTTCTCCTACTTCTCCTTCTGCGCTTAGTCTTCGACGCTTTCTCGTCCTGGAAAACCGGTGTGCGTGCCGCAAGTACTTGAAGCTGGAGCCTAGTCGTACGACGCAATGCCTACACCAAGATGAACTATGGAGTTTCGTGTCGGATGCTATGCATTTCGCGAGTGAATGAGATAGCTCCAGAGATGAAAAGAGAAGGAGAGACAGGTAGAGATTGAAGGGAAAACAGCGAGAAGCCGCTCAGGGCGGACCAACGAACCATCTCATCTTCTCCCTTCATTCCTGGTCTTTTGATGGCACGAGAATCTCTTCCGTTCCTTTCAATCCTCACTATCGTCTTCCACCGCGATGTCTGCGATTCTCCCTGACGTTCTCACTGGCCCATTCGATCCCGCCGATGAAACTGCTCATCCTCACGTCCGACATTTCCTCGGCCAACTTCGGACTTCTGCTCGCCAGAGAACCCGCCGTATTCATTGGGCCCCGAATGCTAGTTACCATCATTACTTGATGGTCTTCTACAGCTGACTTTCGCCCTGTTACATCGCACTTGCGAACAGCCACTCCAGGCACTTAATGCGCTCTACGTGCTGCACGAATTCTTTCGGGGTACGAGCCAATTGTCGGGTCGCTGGGTAGGGGATCGCTGTAAATGGTAACAAGATCAAGGGATCCGGAGAACAGCAAAGATCGGCCACGGACGAAAATTGCGACACAAGTGGAACTTGAGGGAAAGACGGCTCTATCGAAATGGGGTTTCCACATTTGCCATGTGCCCTCCTGGAAATGCGGGGCAGTAAGGCATTGGGTGGCTGTGGACTCTCAGGAACCTTTGAAGGAGTGGCCAGTGAAGGATCAAGATGACTGGGACCGTGAAGGGCTGAAAGAACACACTAAGAAATGTTGAGGAAAAATAATGAATGCCTAACTTCACGTTGAGTAATAAAAAAAGGCTAATTTCAGAGACTTTTTTTGAGAATACGGTAACGGTGATTCAAAATCTGGAAAATGCTATTTATTGTACATATTTGAGAGGGGAACATGTTTTATCTTTTACATTTTTCAAATAAAAAGCCGATGTTTCGGGAAAATTTCTATTTCTCTGTTGGACTTCCAAGAGGAGCCTAAACTAAATGTCGAAATATATGAAGAACCAAAAAATAACTTACGTATCAAAATATAATTAATCAATTTGACTGCTATGTAAAAATATAATCAATAACTTTGACTGATATATAAAAATATAATTCGTAACTTTCACTGATATATAAAAATATAAATAATAAATTTGACTGATATATAAAAATATAATTAATAAATCTGCCTACTATATAAAAATATAATTAATAAATTTGACTGCTATTTAAAAATATAATTCAAAAATATAACTTAAGTTTAATAAACAGAATTAAAATGAATCAGAGATGTGTTCTACGTTTCGGCCCTCTGGTTCGGGTCCTCTTCAGAAATTTTATTTTTCTGTATGCAATACGATACACATTTTTTTACAATAATGTTTGAGAAAGGTATATATATGAGCGTTTTTCGTCATAATATATAAGTCTTAAGTCATATAAGTATTAAGTCATTTTGTATAATAATTCTGTTAGTTCTGTTTTGGTTATAATTATGTTAATGTAATGTGAATAATTTTGTCTATTGCGTTATTTATTATTTTTGGTGTGTTAGCATTTGAAATGTATGATGTGTGATACAACGGGTTATTCAATTATGGAATAATAAAGAGATGAAATGTAAGAAATAACTAACCTCGATGTTGTTGATATTTCAAATTTTTGCTGATATTAGGAAGGTTGTTTCGAAGACCATTATTTATGGGTGTAAATAATGTTAAGTGGGAAAATAATCAATAGAGATGTTATCGTTTATCGGCGATTTTTCATGTCTGTAACGGATAATTAATTATAATGCAAAAAAAACGGAGGAAAAGTTGTGTTTTGTTGAAAATTTTTTTTGCGCGTCTAAAGACTACGATAATTACCTATTGAGCTAGTTTTTAAAACTTTGTTTTCCCTTCCACGATGAGCAAAAACGCGAAATTTACAATTTTTTTCCCTACATGTTGAGTTGTGTGGTCAACGAAGGTTCGAGAGAAACTGAAAGGTGTGTTTATTGTCTGAAGCTTATTCGAGTCTCTGCACGGTGAATCGGGGGAGAAAGATCATTTGGGCAGTGACGTGTCAAGGAAAATAAAATAGATGTGTCAAGATAGGAATATTTAAGATTAGTGATAATGTCTTTGAAAATTAGTTTATCGTGTCAGTGTGTTAAATTAGTATACAGTGTCAAGAACTTTAAAATTGTTATGTGAGGTGAATATTGTAAAATGTTTTAATAATTATATTACAGAGTTGTAAGTTGAGCTTAGTTTTTGTGTGTCAGTTCTAAAATTTATAGCGTTGGAGTGTGCCTTAATTTGGATCATTTCTAGGATTAGTCTTTTTTTAAGCCAGTCCTTAACAAACTTTTCAACAATTTAACAAACTTTTTTTAAGCCAGTATTAAGGGGTAAGGCCACTGTAAATTTTTTGAAAAATCGATTTTTTTTTATTGGCTTAAAAAATAGTTTAAACCCTCTAGAATAAGAAAAAAAAGGTCCTGTGCTTCTTCTTTTTTTAATTTTTTTCCAATAAAAAACTATTCGCAAAACTTTAAACGCGTTTTTCTCGAAACATGGTTTTTCGAAATGGCACGCAGCATAACTCGAACAATTTTCATTTTTTTTACTTGAAATTTTAACCAGATGTGAACATTTACATTATCTTGAGAATGTCGATCGGAATTTTCAAGAACTTTATTTATTGATTTTTTATTAACAAAAAACTTGCCGTTTTTTTCGTCAAAAATCAATTTTTTCTTCAAACGCACGCCAAATCCACAAAAATTGATACTTTTTAAAATCCGATCGACATTCTCTAGCTATAGCCCTCTAGATTAATGGTTTTTTTTTGTTCTAGATTCAAAAGTGCACCAGTGGTGCTGCGTGCCGCGGAGCCCTGGAAGCAAAACATGTCCCGGGAAGATAGCTGTGGAACCGCCATTTTGTTTTTTTTTTACTGTAAAAAAATTTTATAATAAAGTTTAATGTATGCCCGATAACACCATTAAAAGTTTCTTTTTCAAATACCTTCAATTTCGGGAGCAAAAAATTAGTGAAAAAACCTTTTTTTTTGGGCCGTTACAGTGGCCTTACCCCTTAACAAACAGTTCTTAACAAACAAAATTTAATTGAAAACTTGAATACCATTCCGAAGTCTGCTTTACACTTCGTGCACTCTGTAAACGATTAAGGGACATGGTTTCTTTGTGCAAGAGTTCTCGCCACGTAGAAATTTGGGTCATCTGCAAGAAACCACCATCTCCGGCAAACCAAAAACCCATGTTTCAAAAGCCTTTGAAAATATTTTGAAATCACTAAATGGAGTCCGGAATCGTTTCCATTGCTTCGGACCCCTAAGTCGAGTAGCTTCGCAAAAAAAATTATCTTTCTCCGCACATTTACTTTCCAAAAAGGCCGAGGAGCTTTTAAACAAGCTGATTTATCGCAGCGACGTATCTATTTCGCAGGACTTGCGTTGCCTATTTCTATCGTGCGCCCGATGTTGTTCACCGCGTGCAAAATTTTCGCGGCGAACCGTCCGCACTGATCCCCATTCTGGAGAACGAGATGTAAGCCACGTTCAGATGGGACTGGCCTGCGGAGGAAGGACGAGCCGTGATGGAAAAGCCGGAGAAATAGAATAGTATCTTATTTCGTCGACGTTCGTAACACAGAAGAAACAGGGAATTGCGTTCGACTCGGAACAGTCGAGGGAGCTCAAGGCAGTTGGAATGAAAACGATACCGTAGATAATGTATAGGAAGCCGCGGACGCTACGATACAAGACCACAGTCGTGGCAGGAACAGCGGTGGAGAGGAAGGGGGGGGGGAGAGAGAGAGAAAGAGAGAGCGCTTTGAACTTTTAAATTCCGTATAAAGGGAATCACACGATGCGTCAGCGTCGAGCAAGCTCTCCAAATATATTTTCTCCTGCTTCTTTCACCAACTTTTTCCACATTCCTCGGTCTACTTCTTTGGACGTTCCTTACACTTTGACCCCCTACAAGGGCTTTCTCACTTTTGCGATTCCTGAGTGAATTTGCCTTCTCGGAATTTTTGTCCGCGACTGCATCTCCGGCGCATTGAAAATTGCGAACGAATTTCCTTTTTTCGTGAGGCAATTTATTCTCCAGCAGTAGGTTCCTGTTGCCCTGAGTTTTACAATTGAATTGTTATCATTGTTATTAATATTATCAATATTATTTTTAACTATTATTAATATTACTTTTATTTTTTTTCATTATTCATTATTTTAAGTATTTTTATTATTATTATGTTGTCCTCTGGCTTGAGGACAACATATCACCTTCTTGCTTGAGGGAGCGACTCTTGTTAATATTATTATTCAATTATTAATATTAATTTTAACTGTTATTGATATTATTCCTATTTTTGGAAACGATGTATTACTTTGACTGTTATTATTACTATTATCATGATTAATATTTACATTTCATTATTAATATTTATTTTAAGAAAAACTGTTTTATTCTTTTTTGTCTATTTATAATTAAAACCATACCTGTCATTAGCATTATTAGCGGGGCATTCACCATCACGTCTTATAGTGGTTTTTGGTGGGTAAAAATCGCAGAATCTCATTATTATTATTATTATCTCATTATTTGTACACAAATTATGGATCTTCGAAAAAAGCATTATGCATTTTCAGCTGGAATACATGCGTTCATTTCATTCCGGTGATTCGTGTGAAAATAAAGTTGAGGTTTTTAATCCTTCGAATGCTGCAAGCTTCGCCGTTAAACGAACTATATATATATATACAGGGTGTCCTGTTATGAATGGATAATCCTGCAACTGTCGATAGGTCAGATCATGTCCTAATATATGCTGGAATTTCAGTTTCGCAGAAGTCCCACGGTTTTCGAGATTAACATCATCTGCTTTTGGTGTTTCGCATGCCATTTCTACAAAAAATAACTTATTTTGACCAGTGTTTTTTCTCTTGGATGTTTGTTTTATCTATAAAAGTCTTGTTTTTAACCTTAAATGTTAAGGAAACTTTATGCAAAATGATCTTATGCAGAATTTTCATACAATACCAATTCGAACATCTGACTTTGATAGCCTGCGGTGTAAAAAAAATATACTACGCATATCGTGTCAATTACTTTGAACAGTTGCTTAGTTTTTGTCAATTTGCATCTTTGTAGAAATAGCATATGAAAAACCAAAAGCAGGTGATTTTCTTTTAATAGTAACATAAAGCGCAGAATCTCGAAACCCGTGGGACTTTTACTAAACTGAAATTCCAGCATATAGTAGGACATGATCTGACCTAGCAATAGTTGCAGGATTATCCGTGCATAACAGGGCACCCTGTATATAATATATATATATATATATATATATATATATATATATATATATATATATATATATATATATGTATATGTATATGTATATGTATATGTATATGTATATGTATATATACATATACATACATATGTGTGTGTGTGTGTGTGTGTGTGTGTGTGTGTGTGTGTGTGTGTGTGTGTGTGTGTGTGTGTGTGTGTGTGTGTGTGTGTGTGTGTGTGTGTGTGTATATTAGGGTGGCACAAATTTGAGCTGTATCGTTTTCCTTTTTCTCACGATGCAATTATCTACTTTAATGAAGAACAAAAAATTGTCGCGAAAGCTGCGAGCGGTCAAAAAATATTTAAAAGTCGCTCAAGTCTCCCAAAAATTCAAAATTTCATGAATTTTAAGCTTTATAGTTTTTAAAATAAGCTCGCGAAAGCTCTAGCCGGTCAATGAATATTTAGTGATCTCTCAAGCGCTTCGATATTCCCAATTGTCGCGATTTTTTTCTCTTCTCACTCATAAATTTAACACTTTGTAAAATTTTCAAAACACGTAATCCTTTTTTCGTTAGAAACGGATTTTTAAAAATTACCTCCCACTTATAACCCGATAAAACGGGGGACCTATAATCTTGTTTACAGACAAGAGCTTTGAAAACTTATTTTACGAGAACAAAGATTTTAATTCTTGGGTTAGTAGTTTGAGGTAAATTTGAATAGTCTGTTATTAAAGAAAAACGATAAAAAATTTACAAAGCGTTAAATTCATGAGTGACATGAGTGAAACAAATTGGCGAAAATTGGAATCTTCGGAGCTCTTGAGCGACCACTAAATATTCATTGACCGGCCAGAGCTTTCGCGAGGTTAATTTAAAAATTATAAAGAGTAAAATTCGTTGGTGAGAAGTGAACGAAAAAAAAATTCGATTTTACAATGTAAATTTGAATTTTTGGGAGGCTTGAGCTACGTCTAAATATATTTTGAATGCTCGCAGATTTCGCGACAATTTTTTGTTTTCTTTAAAGAAGATAATTGGATGATGAGAAAAAGGAAAAAAAACAGAGCTCAAATTTGTGCCACCCTAATAAATATATATATATATATATATATATATATATATATATATATATATATATATATATATATACACACACACACACACACACACACACACGGGCTTTGAAATTATCTAACGAAGGCTTGATTTATTTTTCGCCGAAGCAATTTAATTTTGCATCTGATTAATTGTTTTTATTTTCGCGACCGTCCTCGAGCAACGGTGCGGAGGCTGTGGGGGAGGATGGCTCGTTCCCGAAGCGAGTTCGCGCGACATTAATGCATTAATGCGTACTGCCCGCGGCAATTTGCAGACCACAAGTAATGGCCCCGCGCGCGCAGTACCGGCGGTTGGTTGCTTGTTCACACTGTATTTTATCCTAGAAAGAGCCAACGTGCACGGGGAGATATGAGACATGGGCCAATTTGTTATCGCGTGTATCGTGCTCTGTGCACGTAAACAAAAAAAAAAAAAAAATACGGATATTCCACTCAAAATTGGCCACTTTCTGGCGAAGGGCGAGGGTGATTAAGAGCGCGACGGAAAATGGGGGGGGGGGGGGTAAATTCATCGTTCTATACTTTGCCGGGCAAGTCGCGAGCTACTTCGATGCGTAATTGATCCCTTGCGCTTGGACGCATGAAAAAGGACCTCGATCGTCCACGTTGAATGACAATGTTCCGTTCAACCGCGCGGCAAGATTTACGACGAAATTGGAGAGCCGAACGTCGTTGGCAATCGCGAACGTTTTCTTTGCACAACATTTCCATAGTCGACGAGCGAGAACGCGAAAAATGCATAAACGTTTTGGAAAGTGATCGGAGAGTAGTAAAAACAAAATTAGAAAATAAAAAAGCGTATATGTCGGAGTTTAAAAAATAGTTGTATATGTCTTTAAAAGCGACAGATCGCATAATTGAAGCTAAAATTAAGAACTTGCGAAAATGCTATGAACGACGTTGAAAAATCGTCGCACGCAATCATTATTTTGAACACGTTTTTCATACCATTTCCGCAAGTTCTTACATTTTTTTTTCAATCGAGTATTTTTGAATTCAGTATTTTTATGGAGAGGAAATATTGTTTGGTTTATCGAGTGAGAACTGAAGAAAATGACATAACCTCGTCAGGAATGTCGTGAAGAATTATCAATACTTTACATATTGTTTGGTGGAGATCCTGACACTGTTTGAAATAGCGGGAATTTAAAAAGGTTTCGTTGTTTATAAACATATATATATGTACGTGCGTTTATTCAAATAAAAAATGCCATACATAGGTAAGTATGTACATGTGTAAATATTAATATGAAAGTATAAAAAATTATGTCCACATCAATGTAAAAAAAAGAATATAAGGTGTTTTTTTATTAATAATAAATGAATAATCGTTTACACATTTCTTGGCGAGGGTCTTTCTGTTTTTTTTTAAATGGGTCGAATCAAAATATGTCTCTATTTTCAGTATGAGTGTATGTATGTGTGTGTGTGAGTGTGTGTGTGTGTGTGTGTGTGTGTGTGTGTGTGTGTGTGTGTGTGTGTGTGTGTGTGTGTGTGTGTGTGTGTGTGTGTGTGTGTGTGTGTGTGTGTGTGTGTGTGTGTGTGTGTGTGTGTGTGTTTGTGTGTGCATCTTTCAAGCAGCTTTCTTTTTTATTCTTCGCCGCACAATCGATCCCGCATAAAAACGTTTAATTCGTAATACATTTGAATTGATAATAAATTCGAAATAGTGTGGACCTAAAAATGTCCCTCGATTCGTGTATGTGTGTGCGTGCGTGCGTGAGAATATGTATCTATGTATGTGTATATACAATATATATTTAAATATTAATGTGAAAATATTTTCAGAAAATATAATAATTTAATACAAAATTAATATAAAGCGCTATGAGGTCCTTTGAATTAATAATAAAATGCATCAGTCAGGCAGATTCCTTTTTCAAGTCGTTGAAATTTGCATCGTTGGAACGCAACTAAAATTCATATTTTTTTAATTGCTCAAACTTGATTTGGCTGATTAAGGCTGTGAAAATCACTCGAACGTTTTTACTCATTCTTATCAGAGATTTACGATCTCAATCATGAAAATAAAGTCTTTGAGTAATGATAAAAATAAAGAGATGAAAAATGAAGAAATGAAGTTGTCCATTTTTTATTGTTCTCGGTAACAATAATTCCATATTAAAAAGTTTTTGAAAGCGCTTTACGGTCTTTTAAACTTATAATTAATTGCCAATAATTTCCAAACTCCTTTGCGAGTGACCTGCGATCTTGTGAAGTATGCGAATCTAAAAAAAGTTCCGCATTTCGTGTGTGTCCCTGTGTATATATACTACGGGCCAAAAGTTTCCGGACACAGGAGAAAAAGTGCAAAACTTTCGTTCACAGGATAATTGCTAAATAATGTTAGAATAATATAGTTCATTTTATTTATTATTTACAAAGATATTATATAGCTCTGTATAATGGTTTATATCATTCTATTACAATTTTGCAATTATCCGAAGTGTCCGAAAACTTTTGGGCTGTAGTGTATTTATTAGATACCTGCGGGGTAAAAAGGCCTAGCAAGGGAATATTTGAAATGAAATGAAAAATATTCAATTCAGTCAACATATCTTAATTATAATCATTATTCAGTTTCTATAAAATATATATAATATAAATAATAACGATAATATAAATATATATTATATATGAATATAAACGAAAAATAGTAACTTGTACCATAAACAAAAACAAAATCAAACATTTTTAAAAACCTTGATAGTCGGTTTTTAAATTTTACTATGGTAGGATAATAAGGCTTTAACGTACTTAAACAATTAAGGGGCTATACCAGTTTGATACTCTTAAAAAATCGATTTTTTTGCCTCTTTCGACAGTTCATACTTTCAAGAATACTATTATCATTTACATGATTAATATCAACACGATTTTATCTTGCAAAAATCGATACTTAAATCTTTAAACGCGTTTTTCTCGAAATTACATTTTTCAAATTTGCTGACATTGTAACTCAAAGAGCAATTACCCGATTGACTTGAAATTTGAACAGAGTACTCTTGAATATATTTACTCTACAATGACGTAGGCTATTTTTTATTGCATAAAATTGGAGAATTTGGCATTGAAAAAAACGACCATTTTATAGGCAAGAAAACAAATTTTTTTCATAAGTACGCCATTTTGTTAGATTTTGATATTTTTCGAAAATCCTACGTCATTATGCAAGAAATACCTCCCAGTTTAACGACATTTTTTTCCTTTTTCGGTTTCAGCTACTCAATCGGCTGGAATCATGTCAGCAGTGGAGGAACTTTTTTTTCGCGCCTCCGAAGGCAGCGCATAAAAATTATGTAATATAGGTGAAATATAGCCAAATATATTCTTAATTTACCGAAACATTTAATCGAGTACTTTACTTCCAAAAAATTCCCAAAAATCACCCAAATTTTCTGCGTTCACACTGGTATAGCCCCTTAAACTATAAGTAATATATTTGGTATTTGAAATCAATAATCCTCTGCAGCTTCATATGAACTCAAAGTTCCTCTTTGCACTGCTCGCACAGCTGAGACCAGGTTTTCTGACCACAACACTCATTTTGGAGTCATCGGGATCGAGGCACTAAAAATAACGGTCGAATTATTCGTGATAAATATGCATGCTACTTATTTACATTAATAACATCTTAAAAGTAATGTCAAATGCAGCATAAAACAAACAAATTTTGCTACAAGACGTAGGAGGATAATAAGGCCTATGTTTTAATTTAGTAGGCCTTAATGACCGTCGACCACGTGTGTGAGCGAAACAAAATTAAAAGTATCTGGACCACGATACGTTATTTAAATATTCATGATCATCGAAGCTTGAATTAATAAAGTAGACTGTGATTTTTAGATAGATAAGTTTAATATTACAAAAAACACTTACGATTTATTCCGATCGACAAATTATCATTGGGGGCCGCGTCTTATGATGGGCAATGCAATACTGGCGACGGGGTATCGCGCCTCCGCAAACTTGTAGCGACATCTTCGTGCAATTGGCGTCTCTGAGTGCAGCCTTGAGCGTGAGCGGTTATTTTAAATACAATTTTCGTTACTTAGGCCTCATTAGCCGACAGGCTTTATAAGGCTTTATAAGGCATATAAGGTACACCCAGGTACCTTACATGGATATACAATAAATTTCTAACTATGGTTATAAGAATATGAACAAATATAAAAAATTAACGTAAAATGAATACAAAAAGCGATGAGGTCTTTTGAATTAATAATAAATTGTTAATTACGGACACATTTTTTTTTCGTGAGGGTCCTGCTTTCTCTCAATTAGTTCGGAGCTAAAAATGTCCCTCATTTTTCGTATTAAATATATATATATATAGTGGACATTTTTAAGTTATTGACATTTGTATTTTGACGTTTTTTTTTACGGAATTCAAATAAAGAGGAAGATGTTTATGTATATTCCTATATAGATACGAAAAATGAGGGACACTTTTAGTTCCGCACTAATTGAGAGAAAGCAGGACCCTCACAAAAAAATGTGTCCGTGATTAACAATTTATTATTAATTGAAAAGACCTCATCGCTTTTTGTATTCATTTTATGTTAATTTTTCATATTTGTTTATATTCTTATAATCATAGTTAGAAATTTATTGTATATCCATATAAGGTACCTGTGGGTAATAAAGCCTGTCGGCTAATGAGGCCTAAGTAACCAAAATTGTATTTAAAATAACCGCTCACGCTCACGGCTACACTCGCAGATATATATATATATATATATATATATATATATATATATATATATATATATATATATATATATATAAACTGAAATTGCAGCTTATAGTAGGACGGAATCTGACCTATCGACGGTTGCAGGATTATTCATTCATAACAGGACACCCTGTATATATATATATATATATATATATATATATATATATATATATATATATTAGACTGATTCAAAAAAAAATTTTCCTTCTGGATTCTCGTGCTATTGTTGGGCACTGATAAAACAAAATTTCTCTAAAAAGATGGGCGCGGTCACTCAATTTTTAGAGGTGGCTATCTCGACTTTTTTGTATTTGAATTTTTTTAACGAACGTATTGCATTTAAGCATAGTCATGGCTTCGGATTACGGATAAAAATCACATCCAGCAGCTTTTTCGTAACAAAAATAAACTCTAACAATTTGAAAAGGGTGCAATATTCACAATTCAAATCCAGGTAAATCAATAATGGCGTCTATACTACTGTCGTTATTCATGTAGATTTATTTATACGCATTAACATTTCGCACTTTTTACAAAAAATTAAATTATAAGCTTTTATTCATAAATCGTATATTTACATTTTCAAAATGCTACGCTTATATTATCTTCAAACTCATTTACATTTCTTCCCAGCCATTCTCAAGTTCGTTAACATTTTGGGCAGAACGAAAATGTGCAACGTTGAACAGTTTGTCCAAATCTCTCTTAAATTTACGCTCCTTCGATATTTGTGACGGCAAATTCTTTTTAACTCGATTTTTTAAAAGTTGTTTCCAGACTAGATGGTTTTATTGATTTCAAGATTGCGTTATTCAATCGACGCGTTGGAATTTCAGCACATTTCCATTGTTCGAAAATTTCTTTCATCGTTTCGTGTGCACTTCGACGTATGGTCAGTTTTTCTCTGTTATGTTTGTAAAAGAACAAACTCAAAACTTTTCCGATTTTTATCCGTAATCCGAAGCCATGACTATGTTTAAATGCAATACGTTCGTTAAAAAAAATTCAAATACAAAAAAGTCGAGATAGCCACCTCTAAAAATTGAGTGACCGCGCCCATCTTTTTAGAGAAATTTTGTTTTATCAGTGCCCAACAATAGCCTGAGAATCCAGAAGGAATTTTTTTTTTGAATCAGTCTAATATATATACAGGGTGTCCCTCTTATCTCCGTGACCCGAAATAACTCTGTAATTATCGACGTCACAAAAAAATATTCCAGACAAATGTTGTACGGTGTGAAGGGGACCATCAAATGCAACCATTTTTTTTTTATTTCGGTGGAGGCGCTGACGCACAGTGAAAGTCACCTCCACTTTTTTAAATAGAATGGTACATTTTTCTTCGACCATCTTGTGAAGCACCTCATGCCGCATAAAAACATTAGGGGGTCAAAGTCGTTCAATGTCATTCAAGGTCACCTATCAAAATGAAATACAAATTTAAATATCTCGGATCACTACTAAACATCTGGTAGTGATCCGAGATATTTAGATTTGTATCATCGATACTGACCTTGAACGACTTTGACCCCCTAATGTTTTTTATGCGGCTCGAGGTGCTTCACAAGAGGGTTGAAAAAAATGTACCGTTCCATTTTAAAAAAGTGGAGGTGACTTTGACTGTGCGTCAGCGCCTCCACCGAAATAAAAATAACTCGTCGCATTTGATGGTCCCCTTCACACCGTACAACATTTGTCTGGAACATTTTTTTGTGACGTCGATAATTACCGAGTTATTTCGGGTGGCAGAGACCAGAGGGACACCCTGTATATGTATGATTCGGCGCAGTTTTGCGTGTCTCTCGTGCCAATTTTATCAGCGTGTTCATAGACCATAGTTTTCAATCAGCAGAGTACAAAAGTTGTAGATCTTACGCGAAGGGGAGAAATCCATGCGGCGGAAAAGTCGACTGGATTCGAGCTCTCGACCCCTTACACTTTTATTGTTCAGACGAGAATAAATTCGTTTCCGCGAAATATTTTTGCGTTCGCAAGAAGTACGAAGCTGTGATGGTTTTACGGCGCGGCTCATCTATTCCCGTAGGTACTTCTGATCCTTGACTCTCTCTCTCTCTCTCTCTCTCTCTCTCTCTCTCTCTCTCTCTCTCTCCCTCTCTCTCTCTCTCTCTCCCTCGGTCTCCGCAGAAGTTGCACTCCAGGTCGAGATGGCTCTCGCGAGCGATGAGAAATCAAGCGGAAAAGAGGATGCTGCTCGAGTGTACCGATGATATCCACGCGAAAAGGGCAAGAACGTCGGGTACTTCATCGGTGTACCTATATATGTCTAAAAGAGCGTCGAGGGAGAATCATTAACTCGTCACAGTCTACGTTCGGATCTTGGCAGCTGCGCTGGTTACGTGCTCGCCTACCTACAGGGTGTCCGTGGAAACACCTCAAGGGGACTCTGAGCACGGCGACAAGGGACCAAGTTCGTTGCACGAGTTAGCCCTTCGGACGCCAAAGATGATGAAAAAAAAAAAACATGTCAGCTGTCAGCTGTCATTGGAGGACGCGATCGCAGAGGAAAATCATTAGGCTGGTTTTCCAAGATGTTTTTGTTTAAAATTCCAAGATTTTTAAAAGATTTTTTGGTTTTTGTTTAAGATTCCAAGATTTGTTTGTTTAAAATCAATAAAAATTGGAAAAGGTTAATGTAATCGATCGGAATGAAAATAATTCGTGTTTGCTGCATTTCGCGAATGTTCGTTTGACATTTTGCATTACTATAAGTGCAGTTGAAGTTTGCATCGTTGAAATGGTAAGTTTCTGAAATGGTTTTAGCAGATAATTATTTTCAGTGTCTTATCTAAGATTTATCGCAATCTCTCAAAAGTGCAAAAAGAAAAAGGTAAACTAGAGGGGGATGTTTTGCCATCGATTTCAACACGAAGCCGAGGGCACGGTTATTGTATAACAATAATAATACGACAATCATACAAATTATAATGGAAATGGTAACAGCGATAGCAGAAAAAGACAATTTATCAATGAGTTATAGATTCAGGGACGATTCTCTTCTCTCTCCACCCCGCCTATTTTCTTCCAAATTGATAAAATTTCAACATACCTCATAACCTTAATTTTATAAATAATTATTCCAAGCAATTCGTCTGCACACAAACAGTAAATACAAAAGTATTAACGAAAATCTATAACGTATTGATATTTCAATAATTTAAATTTAATATAATTGAAAAATAAATAAACAATGAAAATGAATTGAAATTATACAAATATACTTTTCATTTTTTGTAATAAAAATATGAAAAATAAAAAATATATATTTAAATTAGAAAAAATGTAAAAAGAGTAAACATTTTTTGTTGCTTTTGTATTTATTGTTATTTTTGTACTGAAGAATTGTACGGAAAAATTATTTATAAAATTGAGGTTATAAGAAATAGAGAAATTGCGTCGATTTCAATTTGTATTTTCGACTCTTCATTCCTATATTATAAAAAATAAAGAATATTTACATTTGTATACCTTAAATTTCACATAATTAAAAAATAAACAAATCATAATTACAAAAACTTTATAAATATAATTTGATTTAAAAATAAATGGTTCACCAACGTGTAAAAAAAAAAAGAGAAAAAAATTGCGCAGGTTCCGGTAGCGTTGATAAAAATAGTCGAGACTGGACGAGGCTTCGAAGGTATGAAAAAGCGGGTTATTGGCTCACGACAGCAAAGAGCAGATGCAGCAATGATCTCCGTTGCCGAGCAGTGATCTCTGCTCCAGAGATTCAAGCTTACACAGGGTAAGTATCCGGAGCGGCATAAAAAGAAACTGCTCTCATCTCGTATCGCGTCCCCGGCGCGTTTTCTTACGGTCCGAGCTTTGCTCCGCGCGGTCTTCGACGACAAGGTACGACCCCGCCTTGCTTTGTCGTGTGCTCGGGCGCGCTATATACTCGCCAAAGGAACGAGCAGGTATTTCTGTCCGGCTATTTGGACACAGCTCGCAAAACACACCACGGGCACTCCGCGCACGGATTCTCCTCTCTATATACACGTTTGTGCCGCTTGTCGATGTTGCTACACTTCTCGCGGGGCGCACACGTATATTTACGGCCTGATGGCGTATACCTTACCTGACGCTCGCACGATGCTCTATCTCTCTCTCTGTGTATATATATATATATATATATATATATATATACACATACATATATACATATACATATATACATACATATATATATATATATGTATGTGTGTATGTATGTACGTATGTATACATTAGGGTGGCCCTTGATATGGGTCAAAAAAAAAATTGATCGCGCCGCCCTCGAAAACGGTTCCAAATAATAAAAAAAAACCTACGCGAAGCCCCAGCTATGTCCGTTAAGAGGAAGGCGTGCCTGTAAGCATGAACTTAAATTTAAATATAAATTTTTCTTCATGATTGGAGAAATTTCGTTTTTTTAAATCTAGTTTATTTGTCAATTTTCCAACACGATATTTCTGTAGTTTAAATTAAAGAAATCGTACTGAACGAAATAGTATCGATATCTTATGTGTACAGTTTTTAAATATTATGTTTTTTCCGACCAATTGGATGACTTGTGCGAATAAATAATTTCTTTGTTTTCAATAAAATGAACAAGCTCGCTAAATTTAAAATCCTGCCAAGTTTAAAATGTCCCTATGCATTTTTGCGAAAGTAATTTTCAAATACATGTTTTATCCACAGCACTGGAAGTCTGATCTCAGCGAAATATTAATATGTTTGTATCTCAGCACGCAAGGAATATTTCTAACAAAATTAAAAAAAAAAAACAATTCTGGCCAATCCGGAAGTTCGATGTGAATGGTTTATCGTGAGTTTATATCCTTCGTACTGAATAGATTTTTCTGACAAGATGCAAATTTAAAGTTTGAGTTTGATGTGATTAAAAGCGTTCGACAGCAGCTAAATCGAACTATTGTTCCAAAATAATAGGATGGTAAAACTGAACGCTCATCAAATCTAGTATGGAGGACCTTATTGTTTGATCTGTATATTTAATACCAATATACGATAGCTTCGGAAAGTGACAAAAAATTGACAAATAAACTAGATTTATAAAACTGAAATTTCTCCAATCATGAAGAAAAATTGATATTTAAATTTAAGTTCATGCTTACAGGTACGCCTTCCTCTTAACGGACAGTGCTGGGGCTTCGCGTAGATTTTTTTTAAAATTATTTGGAACCGTCTTGGAGGGCGGCGCGATCAATTTTTTTTTTACCCATATCAAGGGCCACCCTAATATACATATACATATACATATATATGTATATACATAAATATATTTCTATATAAATGTACAAACACACACATATACAGAGGGTGTTATGAAGGTCGATTCGAAGTCTTAAGGGGGTGATAGGTCACCTTTTTCGGAACATATCTAACCTAGGTTACCTTAGTAAAAAGTATAACGATTTCGAGTTATCATGGTACGTATGATTTTTGGCAAATTTCCCAAATTAGGTACGAACTTGTTTACCTCTTATGTTAAGGGACTATACCAGTGGGAACGCTAAAAATTTGGGTGATTTTCGGAATTTCTTTAGAAGAAAAGTCTTCAATTGAATGTTTCGGAAAATCAAGAATATATTTGGCTATATTTGACCTATATTACATAATTTTTTCATAGAAAAATATTGAGATCCAAGCGACTTCGGCGCTGCCTTCGGAGGCGCAAAAAAAAAACGTTCCTCCGCTGCTGACATAATTCCGGCCGATTGAGTAGCTGAAACCGAAAAAGGAACAAGTATTGTTAAACTGGAAGGTATTTCCTGTACAATGACGTAGGATTTTCGAAAAATATCAAAATCTAACAAAATGGCGTAGTTATGAAAAAAAGTCTGTTTTCTTGCCTATAAAATGGTGGTTTTTTTCAATGCCAAATCGTCAATTTTCATCCAATCAAAAATATCCTACGTCATTGTAGAGTAAATATATTCAAGAGTACTCAGTTAAAATTTCAAGTCAATCGGATAATTGCTCTTTGAGTTACAATGTCAGAGCATTTGAAAAATCTCATTTCGAGAAAAACGCGTTTGAAGATTTAACTGTCGATTTTTGCAATATAAAATGATTAGAGATACGGGATTGAAATTTTTAAAGGATATTCTTGAAAGTATAAACTGTCGAAAAAGGCAAAAAAATCGATTTTTTAAAAGTGTCACACTGGTATAGCCCCTTAATGATATTGGTTCAAAAATAGCATTAACATGAGAGGTATTTTAATTTTTTGACAAGTTTTTGATTATTCAACACGTCCCATTTAGTTAGTTGTGTGGATACAGGTGTTTGTATTGCTGTTTGTCGATTGAATACACATTAAGTTAAGACGCAAATAACTTTTTAGTTACCAATTATTGTCTGTTCGAACATTATGAACGAGTTAGTACCTAATTTTGGGAAATTTTCCAAAAATTATACTTTACACGATAAAACGAAATCCTTAGACTTTGGGCTAAGGCAAGCTAGGTTAGATATGTTCCGGACGAGGTGACCTATCACCCCCTTAAGGCTTTGCATCGGCCTTTCTAACACCCTGTATATATATATATATATATATATATATATATATATATATATATATATATATATATATACTCCTCCGCCCTTTTATTCCCTCTTCCCCCTCCCAAGAATCGACTCGAAGGAACGACACATATTTTTACGGGGATTTTCGATCCGACCAGATCATTTTTCTACCATCGAGATGGACATCGATCACCTGACGATTCTGTCACATTTTAATTTAACCAAAAAAATTACAAACATTCATTCGTTTATCAATTGTAAGCATTTACTTGAATTTATTCATATAAAATTTACTCTAATTTAAAACACTAATATATATTTATATTTACAAGTTATGAACCTTTTTTATATATGCTTATAAATTAAAAACATTTATTTCTGTGTATGTTTATAAATGAAAAACATTTATTTGTATTTACATTTATAAATCATAAACCTTTATTTGTACTTATGTTTATAAATAACGAACATTTATTTATTTTTCATTTGCAGTATGCTGCTTGCGACCTGGATAAATGCAATGCGTTTAATACTCCCTGGCTCAAGAGAACGTTTCGTTTTTATTATAAAGGATGTCTCAAAATGACCTGACATTCAAACTTATTAAGAAGATGTATTTTTTATTGGGAAAGTACAAATATTTTTATTCTAATATAAAGTACAAACATGGAGGTTTTATGTAGAACACAATATCCGATAAATGGAATAAACGGCATGGACTTGCCGCACATAACGACACATAACCTTGTGCCTTTGTAACTTATAAAAAGCCTTTGTACCATAACATTTGTACCTGATTAAAAAATTAAAAAATTCGCGCTCTTCAAATAGATAATACGTTTTAATAATAAATTTAAATGTCAGGCCATTTTGAGACACCCTGTAGAACAGTGATCGACATAAAATCGCGATGATCGCAATGCTCTTGTGATAACGATAAAAATGATGATTTTATAGACCAATAGTACATTTTTAGATAGGGGCCGTCCATATATTACGTCATCGATTTTTGCTGATTTTCGACCCCCCCCCCCCCCTACAATCATCCTATCGTCATTTCCTAATGACCCCCCCCCCCCTCGCAAAACTGACGTCATTACCAGTTTGGCAAAATTAAAACATTTGCGGATATGAGAAAAATTGGGTAACATTAAAACATTTTTTTATAGAATCATCTGTTATTATTTTGTACTTTGGCAATGTTTATTAATATAATAATATTATTCTTCCCTATTCTTTAGTTTTCTTTGGATAGCTCCCACATTTTGTTATAGAATCATCTTTTATTATTTTTTACTTTGGCAATTTTCATTAATATAATAATATTATTCTTCCCTATTCTTTAGTTTTCTTTGGATAGCTCCCACGGAGTTTTCACCCATTCTTGCAAATCCTGGATCACGGGTAATATCTCCGTATCCTCCCCATATTCATTTTGGCTCGATCGAACTATTTTCATAGGTACGCTGTTATTTGAAGTTCTCGAATATAATGTAGACAAACCTTATGTAATAAATAAATAAATCATGAGTTCAATAATTAATACCATTAGGTACGTGCAAAATATTTTTCATCACTCATGCGGGGAAACCACTCTAGTTGTACAATATACTATTGTACATTTTGAAGTAACTGGTATCACAAGAATGACGTCAATTTCGAAACGCCCCCCCCCCCCCCCCCCATCATCCATCATTTACCGTCATCCGCAGACGAACCTCCCCCCCCAAATTTAGAATGACGTAATATATGGACGGCCCCATATTTCTTGAAATAATAATAATACTAATAAATAACAATAAAAAATGAATAGTTAAATTAATATAATCATTAATAAACAAATTAATCGATAATCTTAATATAAATAACGATAAAACCAATAATAAAATAATAATAGTTATATTGTAGGTCGCCCTCTGTTATTAAAATGGAAAAACAAAATATATAAATTTAAGAATTTCTTTGCAACGTTCATCTCGATATAACGCGTTATCTCCGTGACACCTCTCTTCTTCGAGTCTCTTAACAAAACTGAGTCTCAGGTTTTCTGCCAACTCAAATGACACTCTTACTCCTCAAAGCAACATACGAACATAGACGGCTACATTCTGATTACCCGCAGTTGACAATACTCACCATATAAAGCCATACTATCGAGCAATAATAATAATAATAATAATCACGATATTCATTATAATAATAAGAATAATAATTCTAATATTATGATAATTCTAACAATAGAACTAAAAATAATACCAATAGTAATATAATCCAAAACTATAACGATAAATATAGTTTTTTTTCGCAAGCGATGTACAAGTCTCGAAACTAACTTCTCATTGTTTCCGTTTGGGTTTGTTTGGGTTAATCCCTAAGGTTTCTTCTGTTACTTTGATCTCTCAAATTTTCTTAAGAAAAAAAAATCTAAACAAAAATTAAGAAAACAATAAAATTCACACGAAAAAAGGAAAAAGGATAACCATTGAAAAAACCGAAATTAGGCGTTCCTCTTTAGCATAATGTAAGGAGAGAGGGAAAGGGTTTGTGGCTAGGATGCATTCGAGTGCAGTGCTGGTGTATTCCTTCAAATGTGGTGGTATGGTAAATCTACGTGTGCTTAGCCGGTTTATATTATCCCCATTGCATATATATTCAAGTATATATGGGTGTGTGTGTGTGTGTGTGTGTGTGTGTGTGTGTGTGTGTATACAGGGTGTCCTTCTTATCTCTGCCACCCGAAATACCTAGGTAATTATCGATATCACAAGAAAATGTTCCAGACAAAAGTTGTACGGTGTGAAGGGGGCCACGAAAAACGACCAATTTTTTTTATTTCGGTGGAGGCGCTGACGCCCCGTGAAGGTCACCTCCACTTTTTAAAATGTAATGGTACATTTTTTTTCAACCATCTTGTGAAGCACCTCAAGCGGTATAAAAACCGTTAGGGGGTCAAAATTGTTCAAGGTCATTGAAGGTCAGTATCGATCATACAAATCTAAATATCTCGGATCACTACCAAACATTTGGACACCCTATATATATATATATATATATATATATATATATATATATATATATATATATATATATATATCCACACATAGACAAAACAAAACGACTAACCACTTAAAGTGGTAAAATCCTTCGCCACGCTCTGTGGCTGCGAATTCTCACGCGTCTGGCATCATCTCCTCTTCTTGGTCCTTATCCTCGCGCGTCTGTTCCCTCAGCGGTGATTCACTTCTACCTACGTTTGCGGTTATGCAAAGACTCCTGGACGGAGGAGGCAGGCGAGCGGGCAAAGAACGACGCCGGGACGACCGAAGGGAAAGACGATAGAGGTCTTAACGCTGAGCCCGATGCTTTCTCTCGCGATTAGGGACTAACTTGGCCACTCTCGGGTGCGCGCGCGCGCGCGTTCTCGCTGTAATTTCTTACTTGGCACACTCCGACGCGGTGTTCGGGGTAATAGGGCGAATCGCTCGAGGCTCGTAAATCACAACCAGCAAGCTCCAACGTGTCCGCACTATCCGGGGATTACCTACTACGGCGGAATATACTTTTTACTCGTCGTTGTCGTCCCACACCCGCTGTGTTTGGCTACGAAATTATTCGATCGTACGTATAATCTTGACACGCGGAAAATCGGAGGAATCGAGGCGGATCGTAAGTGAAAAATATTCCGGGAACGTTAGTTTGCCTGAGTTGTGATGAAAAATGCAATTTAACGTAATCGTGGTCGGCTGCGTGTTGAGGAATATGATCGGTTATGGCTGTTGAGTGGCTGTTTAGGGTTTTTTTGAAATAGCGCATGTACGTGAAAAAAGAAACTAAATGCTCGGTCAAACCGAAAATGTGCCATCGAAATCCTACCGGCTGGAGGAAACACGTTTTTTTGTACGACCATATTTGTTCGATTGACCTTAATGCTTTTTTCAGTGGGACACCCTGTATATGCAGGGTGTCCTGTTATGAATGGATAATCCTGCAGTTGTCGATAGGTCAGATCATGTCCTACTATGTGCTGGAATTTCAGTTTAGTAAAAGTCGCGAGATTTTCAAAATAAGAATTCGAGAATTCGAGTTAAGATCATCTGCTTTTCGTTTTTCGGATGCCATTTGTAGAAATGATAATTGTTTACCCGGTTTTTTCAATATTCTTAGTTATTTATTTTATCTAGAAAAGTCTTCTTTTTAACCTTAAATGTTAAGGGAACTTTTGGGGAAAAAAATCTTATGGAGAATTTTCATACAAACCAACTCGAACGTTTGACTTTGATAGCCTGCGTTGTGAAAAAAATTGACAACGCATATCGTGCAAATTACTTTAAAACGTTGCTTAGTTATTGTCGATTAATATCATTTGTAAAAAACCAAAAGCAAATGTTTTTTATTTTCCCCAAAAAATGGCACAACTGGCACAACTTTTCAAACAATGGCTGAAATTTCAGCACATAGTAAGGCATGATCTGACCTATCGACAGGTGCAGGATTATCTATTCATAACAGGACACCCTGTATATACAGGACTACTGGCTATTGGTCACGATCCCGTGAAAGGGTTAATTGTAGGACATGTTTTCCGCTATCAGATAACCCAGCAATGCTTTATGCAAGAGTGAAACATTTTCGATATATTATTTTAATGTTATTATATTAATTTTATATATATCCTTTATTATATATATATATATATATATATATATATATATATATATATATATATATATATATATATATATATATATATGAATATATATATATATATTAGACTGATTCAAAAAAAAAAAAAAAATTCTGGATTCTCGTGCTATTGTTGGGCACTGATAAAACAAAATTTCTCTAAAAAGATGGGCGCGGTCACTCAATTTTTAGAGGTGGCTATCTCGACTTTTTTGTATTTGAATTTTTTTTAACGAACGTATTGCATTTAAACATAGTCATGGCTTCGGATTACGGATAAAAATTGGAAAAGTTTTGAGTTTGTTCTTTTACAAACATAACAGAGAAAAACTGACCATACGTCGAAGTGCACACGAAACGATGAAAGAAATTTTCGAACAATGGAAATGTGCTGAAATTCCAACGCGTCGATTGAATAACGCAATCTTGAAATCAATAAAACTCCATCTAGTCTGGAAACAACTTTAAAAAAATCGAGTTAAAAAGAATTTGCCGTCACAAATATCGAAGGAGCGTAAATTTAAGAGAGATTTGGACAAACTGTTCAACGTTGCACATTTTCTTTCTGCCCAAAATGTTAACGAACTTGAGAATGGCTGGGAAGAAATGTAAATGAGTTTGAAGATAATATAAGCGTAGCATTTTGAAAATGTAAATATACGATTTATGAATAAAAGCTTATAATTTAATTTTTCGTAAAAAGTGCAAAATGTTAATGCGTATAAATAAATCTACATGAATAACGAGAGTAGTATAGACGCCATTATTGATCTACCTGGATTTGAATTGTGAATATTGCACCCTTTTCAAATTGTTAGAGTTTATTTTTGTTACGAAAAAGCTACTGGATGTGATTTTTATCCGTAATCCGAAGCCATGACTATGCTTAAATGCAATACGTTCGTTAAAAAAATTCAAATACAAAAAAGTCGAGATAGCCACCTCTAAAAATTGAGTGACCGCGCCCATCTTTTTAGAGAAATTTTGTTTTATCAGTGCCCAACAATAGCACGAGAATCCAGAAGGAATTTTTTTTTTTGAATCAGTCTAATATATATATATATATATATATATATATATATATATATATATATATATATATATATATATATATATATATATATATAATAATAATAATAATAAAAGTATATTTATTTTATTATATTAATAAAAAAAAACTGTTGTACGGAGGCAAATTTTTTTATTATTG
Source organism: Ophion obscuratus (assembly GCA_964007375.1). Lineage (NCBI taxonomy): Eukaryota > Metazoa > Arthropoda > Insecta > Hymenoptera > Ichneumonidae > Ophion > Ophion obscuratus. The sequence continues at coordinate 53,809,775 of OZ023316.1, read as the reverse complement.
GTACTTTGAGACAAAGTAAGAAAGTATTATTAACAATAAAATAAGATATAATCTACAAGTCTGATAATAATATTTATTTTATTGTTAATCATTATTTCTTACTTTGTCCTCAAGCTACAAATAATAAAACAAATTTGAATCCGTACAACAGTTTATAAAAATTCATTTTTAAAGATACCTACACCTCACTTGATAAAGAAATAATACAAATGATAATATCTCGAAAATGCTTCACTTTTGCATAAAGCATTACTGAGTTATTTTGTAGTGCAAAACATGTCCTACAACTCTCTCACAGGATTGTGATCAATGACCAGTAGTCCAGTGTGTGTATATATATATATATATATATATATATATATATATATATATATATATATTATTGTCATATATTTTTATATTCATTATTAATTGCTGTGCATATTGCATATTATTATACATAAATAATTTAGACAAGACATAACATACACTATAAATAATTTCAAATAATAAAGTATCATTTGCCCGTTTTTATGTACCACGAATTGTGACACTAAACACTATCGGTTTTCGAGGAACATGGAAATTGCGTGGGAGCGCAAATATTGAGCATATCGGTTATTATTATGATGCATGGAATGGCAATATTGGGCGTTGAAAAAAGTTCGCAATTTTCGTTTTTCCTGACTGGAATTCACCAGCATCCACGTTTATGACTTTTCTGCGAATTCTACATTTTCCATATCATCGAGATAGAATTTTTTATACCATTTAAAATTCTACGAAATCCCAACGAATATTGCCATTTTCTCAGAAGAATATATCCATCTTAATAAAACGGTCGCTCCGACTATTCGCCGACTTT
>OZ023316.1:53705106-53808731 GCA_964007375.1 Ophion obscuratus | reverse complement strand
CGGATTGTCGGTGGCCCGCGAGCCCCCTCGTACCCTATGCGAACGTGTTGTTCGTTGTTGCTCCGGGAGTTGTGGTAAATACGTAATACACGTTGCAGCGTTCGAATAATACGGGCTTGGTACTGTTGTATACGGTGAATGTGCAGCGGTGCGAGGGATTTCGTTTCTGCGGCTTTTCCACATTGGATATAGGTGGAGGGAAATGAGGGAGAGGAGAGGGTGCCAAATGTGTGCGCGCCGTTCGTACATGGCAGAGAGAACACTGGCACCACTTTTGGGTCGAGATTTTTATAATTAATTTCCGCAACAACTGCGCGCATCGCCGCATCCTACAACGGCCAGCCATAAGCTATTTCGCTTGCGCTCGAACGGTAATGTATCATTTTACGTATTCATCGCGTTCGTGCAAGCATTCACGTACATATATACGTTTGCACGGGATTCCTAGGCATTGTAGACCGGAAACCAAAAAGCTGCGAGGCCTCAACGCAACATTTGTAAATCGTGTATCAAACAAAAATTCCACGCGGTTGATAGGGAAGATTTTGAACGTGGTTTCGAACGTACTTTTCAGATTGTGATTTGTTTCTTGCACACTGCGAGCTTATTCGCGTTTTACAAATTTTTCATGTTGAGGTCATCCCAAAATGGAGTATTGGTTGAAAAAATATTCGAAAAAAGTAGAAATAGAAATAGGAATTGCTTAAGGGGTTAGACCACTCTAGAATTTTCGAGTAATCGATGTTTTTTTTTCATCAACCAGAAAAGAAATGCAAGAGCAGGATGATAATCTGGAAGGCCAATTGTATAGTGCAGGCATCGCAGATTAAACGTATTGCAAAATTATTCATGATTTTCTACTGCTCAATACTTCAAACGCGTTTATGTCAAAACTGCATTTTTAAGTTAGCCGGAAACATAACTCAGAAAATTTTCAACGATTCACTTGAAATGTTGGATATATATTGAAAAATACATTGTCTATGGAATTACGTAGGATTTTTTTTATATTGCATAGTTCATTTGTTATTAACAATTATCTGACGATTTTTTAGGCAAATTTTTCACTTTCCTCTGTAGAAGTGCGCCATTTGGCAAAAAATCAATATATCGAAAAAAAAATCCTACGTACTTCAATAGCAGTTATTATATATAATTGAGAAAAAAATCATTGGCTCATGATTATTCAAAAATGATAGGAGTGTTTGTCCGGCCGTGGACCTTGGAAAAACGGAGACGTCATCGCAAAAACGCTGCACAGTGACCATTTTGAAATTAATCGCTTCGAAAAAATAATTGTATACAGTCATTGATATGTACGATAAACACCCTTTTTTTTTAATCTCGATTTATTTTGTAGTTTTTCTGAAGAAAAAAAATCCCCAAAAAGCCTATTTTTCGGCCTCAAGTGTGGCCTAAGGTCTTGAGGTATTCCTTTCGCGGACCCAAATATTTAACAATTAACTGATTTTCGTCTTGAATTGAGTAAAAATACATTCCAGTATCCTGGTGAAATTTAAAGCCAATTTATCGAATTTTTAACGAAAAATTAAGGAAGGATTCTACTTTGTTGGGCCAAAAAAAATTCGATTTTTTACCAACTTTTTATGCGACAAATATTAAATATAGAATGTTGAAATTTTTTATGTTTACTAAGCGGTCTTTATTGAATGTGATAACGGTTTTTTTTTAATTTGACAAAACACAGTACTGGGAGGTTCGCATTTTTCTTGCAGCAACGTTTTCCAAGTTTGCGGAACTGCTCCTACACGCCCTAGATGAGCAATCTTTATGAAATTTGGCAAGCACGTCTAAAACAAACGACTCCATTAGTCGAACTAGAATTATCAAAAAATATTGAAACGTTTTTATTTTGTGAACAAAAAACTGCAAACATTTTTGGTACAAAACTAAACTTCCTCTGCGATCGCTCACTTTTTTTTTCATTTTTCAATTTTTATACCATGTACCAATACCATGTTTTGTCAAACTACAAAAAAATAATATCATGTTCAATAAAGACCGCTCAGGAAACATAGCAAATTTCAACATTCTATGTTTAATATTTTTTGCAAAAAATTTTGGTGAAAAATCGAACATTTTTTGGGCGAACAAAGTAGAAGCCTGCCTTAAGACTCTAAAAATCGTCTCATTTATACGGCGCTTTATGGAGATGATACGCTGGCCTCATTTCTATCTTATAATTTATATACTAAATTACTCTAGATGCCTGATATCAACTGCTCACGCGTGTAAAAAAATCTGAAGGTTCCGTAACGACAATGAAAACAGGGGACCACAGAATGTTTCAAAAAAATGTTAATGATAAAACTTGGAAAAATGTTACTAGCAGAAGAATTTTCCTAGCCACTTTTTAGAGAAAATGTAAAAATGATTAAATCTACTAAATTTGCGAGAAACCTGTTATTCCAGTTTATCGTTGGGTATAAGAATTGCGTGTGACTTATTTTCATTGAGCGTTACTGTAATTTACCGATAATTCGGCAGGGCCCTGCTTATGCCTCCACAAAATACGGCCTTTCGCGAAAAGAAAATCTTAAGACGGAATGACACCTCATCGCGGTCTTATGATAAGCCAATCTACGTTTTTTTTTCTTAAATTCAGAAAATTTGAGGGGCAGACAGCTGTTCGTCTATCTATTTGACGTCGTTTGGCAAAGTTTCGACGGGATCTGAAGAGCCGTTTCAGATATTTTTGTTGTCTATAATTGTTCTACCATACCGACCGCGATGAGGTGTCATTCCGTCTTAAGGGGTCTTCTTGCTTTAGGCACTAAAAAAGGCTATTTTCATGATTTTTCTATAGGTATATATTATAGAAATTGATATTAAGTTGTTGCACTTAATAAATACACTTTCGAAATATATTTAAAAAAATGTATTTATTTAAGTCACTATTTATAGACGAAAATGATAGTTAAAAAAATGCCCTTAAAACATTGTAGGTCTGCGCTGTTGATGAAATCTGGGAGATGGATCATCCGAAACAAAAAAATTATAGGGTTACAGATTCAGTATGTTAATGGCTATAGCGCATATCATACAATTTTTTATGTATGCAAAAATAACAAATCAGCGTAAATTTTTCCAAAAAAAAAAACGTGTTTTTAACCATTTTTGGCAAAACAAAGTAAATATAATTTTTTTTTAAATCCTTGCCATGCGCTATAGCTATAGTTGTAAAGAATATGTGGTTAAAATTTATCTATAATATGAACCTACGAAAAAAATAATTAAAATAGCTTTTTTTAGCGTCTAAACTGAGAAGACCCCTTAAAAGGGCCGAGGTTCAAGTTTGCATCGTTGAAATGCAATGAAAGTTACTTCTTTTTCCTTCCGGCTGAAAACATTGATATACTGAAACATTTTTTCGAATCCCTATTTTGAGATTCATAATTGATTTGAGATCTAGATCTACAAAACATGATTTTGAATGGTAATAAAAATGGGAAATGAAAATATGGGATGGAGTTTTCGTTGTGTTCCAACGATGCAAACTTCCACTCCATTACCCCTTCCCTGACACACTGGGTCATTTTGACCCAGACGAATTTGAAATAAAATGCTCACTTTCTCAAAACTGAAAGTCTCGTATAATTTTTCACAATAATTATATTTCATACTTTCCGAAATTTAATGATGCAGAAATATTCATAAATGTTCGAAGTTTATCCTGTTTTTATTTTTCGAGAAAAACCGACCGAAGGGTTGTTAAGGGTAGGTGGATGAAATACTATCCGGGTCAAATTGATCCAGTGTGTCACAGGCGTGGCCAGATCGAAGTGTGTCAAGGGAGGGTTAAAAAGCGAGGTTCTTGTTTGGAAAAATAAAAGTGGCAGATGATTTTCTCAAATCCACTAAAAAAAACCCAAGGCGCCGAAAATATGGATTTTGATAACCTATTGAATTTTGTCTCTCGCAGTTTTTTCGAAAATCAATTTTCACGCGAGTTTGCGAGTTTCAAATTTTTAGTGACCGGCGATTTTTAATATATTCGACTGCGAGGGATGTTACAAATCCATGTTGGTAGGGTCAAGGGAAGATTACAACCCCTCTGTGACGAGAAGAGGAGGGTAAGAGGGTCGTGACGAAATTACAAGGGTACGCAGTACCTGCGAAATCCTAAAAAGTCCAATCATCGTACGATCAGTGAAATGTGTTATTTCATTAAGGCCTGCAAGTCCCGTTGCGGAGAACGGAAGAGAAGGTTTAACGGTGAAGGTGGAGAATGCGACGACAACGGGGGACGACGATGACGCTGTGAAAACGAAAGGGTAACGGTATAAAAGAGGCAACTACCAATTCCCACGGAGTTTCCTCGTGGCAATTAAAGAAATGCCCATCGTAAATCGTGTAAATGCATGGGCGTCCGATAGAAAAAGTATATATACCTGTAGGGGTGGTCCTTCTGTATTTCTCGTTTTTTTTTTGTTTTTTTTTTGTAGCCGGCGCACGTTGCGCCCCGAGCAGCGAGCCCAGTTACTCTTTTCCCGCACCTTTGCTCCTTTTTTTTGTACTTCCCGTGCCGTTGCATATTTATCAGGTTTGTCGGAGAAGGATGAGAAAAAAAGACGAAGAACAGGGAATTAAAGATAGAGGCGAGGAGCAGGACCGAGCTTTTGAGAGGAGGGGTGCGGGGAGCGCTGCAACTCATTCAGGGGTATATACGTAGTCCTCGCTGTATACGCGTATACTTTTCCATGCTTTACTCCCATTCGTTTTGCTCTATTTAATCAGACATCCCTGCGAAAGTGGGTAACTCGAATTCCACCCCCTTCAGGGTGCGGGGGCGGTCGCTGCATGAACGCTCTTGGAAGATTTACGATACTACTTTTGTCCGATTCACTTAAGAAAACTGCTTTTTTCGCAAGCATTTGAATCCATGCAGTGCGATCTATGAATGGAATCATTGTCCGAGGAGACAGCGGGAGAACGTTAACATTGATAGACAACTGTCTATGTGGTGATCAATGACCTTAAGGCCTAAGGCCACAGTAACGGGTATAAAATCATGTGCGAATTTTACAATTTTTTTCGTATGAAAAAGTGATTCACTCATAAAATTAATTACACATCCATTTAGTATGAATATCAAGCTGTTAGAAAATATATATATTTTTTTGTTGTACAAAATGGCCGAGTACTCGAAACTTCTCGAAACAGCTTTTTTCCAATTGGCGTGACAAACAACTTCAACAATTTTCACTCGATTTACTTCAAATTTAAAAGTTATGTTTCTAATTGCATTTCGCAGAGAAGTACGTACGGAATTTTTGATTAATCGAAAACTTTTCATTTTATGAGTTTCTGAGCAGTCATAACGAAATTTTTCACTGAACATTCATTTCTTAAGTTCAAATACCTACAACTTTTGAATAAAATAATATTTTTTAAATTCCGTACGTACTTCTCTAGGTACTCTAATGTAGATTGACGAGAATTTTTGTTTTTTGTTCTAGGTAAAAAATTGTTGATGCTAAATGTCACGCCGCGAAGCGCCTAAAAAAAAGATAACAAAAGAAAATATTAGTAGTCGGCCATTTTGTACATCGAAAAAATATATATATATTTTCTAACAGCTTGATATTCATACTAAATAGATGTGTAATTAATTTTATGAGTGAATCACGTTTTCATATGAAAAAAAATTGTTAAATTCGCACATGATTTTATACCCGTTACTGTAGCCTAAGGCCTTAAGCAAGCCCACATCGATTATTTTGCAGACTGCTCAATTGACATCTACAAGGAAAAACTAAGTTGCAACTAGACCACAAAATGGATGAGTCGGGTTGGTCTTTCCAAAGATCCCTCATGACTTGAATCAACCGAATTCAGTTAGGGGTAGATGACAACGATGCTGGTGACAGTTGCCAACTATGACTGGGTAAGGAAATGGACAATAGTGGATTGTCTTCCCTCGCACTAACGTAACTCGACTTGGTGAGTAACCCTTACCAGCACGCAAAGCAATCCAGTGTGGATTCTGCGTCATCACGAACTGATACTTGAATGATGCTCCATAAACCATTTGAATCGTATACATTTTGGATATGATACGAGACATTTTTCTAGAAAATATTGGTTACCGGTCATTTTTTTTTCGACAATCCTAACGTAGCAAAGTCAACCTTTTGACACTTGCTAGGATATGAAGATGTTAATTGGACAAATCCTGAAGCTGTCCGTTCGATCACATATTATGACACGTTTAGAGGGGACGTAAATAGAACATAATTAGAGCACGTAGGAGCAGGATTTCGATGGTCGTATGGGAGGTATACGAGATGTGACCACCGAATTTCGAACATTCCCTGAAAATCCAGAGAGCCCATTGGTGATCATGGTTCACCGTGACCGGATCGATCAACCGCTTGTCTAAATTATTGTTCGCATGCCGTACGTCAATGTTCACCACAAACGGGTCAGAGGATGAGCTGCTGTTGGTATTCGTGATGATTTTCCCTCCCGCCCTCTCTGTCGTTCATCCTTTCTCTGTCGCTTTCTGCCTGTACGTGTTTCTCGCCCATCGCGGACTTTTCGTTTCGAAATCTGTCAAACCTTTTGCCGGAACATGTGTTCCAGCCATTTGAGGTATCATCGTCGGTTTCATGTGCCAATAATTATCGTGATCGTCGGACGGGGGATTTAATATCCAGAGGTAGTAAAATGTCGAGCATGGATAGCCAGGACATCGAGATTTCATTATTATTGCCATATTCATGTTCAACACACATAGCGATCAGTAAAAACTTGCGAGGATGATCTCTCGGAATGAAAGCATCGTATGATGGCTATCAAAAGCAAATACGATTCGTAGGATTCGTAAAATTGCCACCTGCCATTGCATTACGGAAGTGATGGCTTTCCATTCATTTCCTTGATAGCTGTAGCTCAGTCATCATCCGGATCAGGAACCGATTTGCAGCTGCAGGTCCACCGAGATTCGCAAGATGATGTCATTTTAGGGAGTTTTTGCGGCGCAGTGAAGAGCACCTCAAGGATGTCCCCAGAGGGTATCGGTGGGTGGAAGGCGCCCAGATTACTCGCTAAGTCTAATTCCTATTCACTATGCGTCCGGTCCTTAATCGCGACTCCGCGCAAAATCGAGGATTTCTACAAGTTAGGCAAGGGATCTGAGGCAGCAGCGAAATCGTGCCCCGGGGCCATCTTCCGTCCCGTTTCTTTGAGGTCCTTGTACACCTATTGGCACAACATATATCCCGTTCTTCGGGTGACCCACCCAACGATCGTTTTCACGTACGCTTCGACCATAGAACACGACCGTTCCGAAAGTAAAGGGATGCCGAAATATAGTTTGACGGAATTCCGATAAAGGAATCCTCTTTCCACTATACACCAACTCCGCGTTATTGTTCCTCATACTCCGGCAATTTGCCCCTTTTGCAAAGGCGCGTTCGATTGAATTCTGATAAAAGCGAGATAAAACGAGAATTGGGGATCTAAGGGAAACGAAAAATAAGACAGGCGATATCATTCCTCTATGATCATCACAAAATAATTGCCAATATTTCTCCGCAATTCATTGTTTAACACGCAATATCATGTTGAGGTAGAATTTATTAATTCCATCGTAAACGTTCCAATGCTCTAACAAATGACTGCTAGTCTGTGAAAATCCTCACAAGTGTGCATGAGTCTGAGACAGTGAGCTGAAGCTGTAGCGATGATGTCCCAAAAATGACACGTCCAATTTCGACGCTTAATCTCCCTTGCTCTTCGGACTGAACTGGTTCGAAGAACATATTTTACTTAAATCAATGGAACATAGAATCTGAAGCACCAACGAAACTATCTCTGATTCTACGGATCACAATGAAGACCCAGTGAAGACCACTCGCGGTTACATCCACGGGGCATCTCATTTTCGTATCTCAATTGCTTCAAAGAGGATCACCGAGTGGAGGATTCGTTCAACGTATCTACTGCAGGTATACAATACGAGCCTATTATCAGTCGAGTATAAAGGAAGTCCGCAGGGTTCTACTGAAACTCGATGTATGCAGTTAGGTAGCCGAAGGCTTATACATCCAATCGAAATCTCGGACTATCGAGAGTGGACCATTCGAGTGTGGATAGGAGCAAGATAGCGAAGGAAGTGCATTAATACCAAGCATCCAACGTTATAACCCATTGTTCCGGGGATACCAAGAGAGCCACGGCCAGGACCATTTCCTTCCTCACTCTTTGACCCCACTAACCGCCATGGCCCCTCTTACAATCCGAGAGACCATACGAGCCGGGGTGTCCTCTTCGCGTTTCGATTGTCGTTTTCGTCCACCCAACGTACTGTTGTCGCGGCCATTTGAGACTAAGCACCACCACCGCTCGGGCACCGCGAGACGTTCACGGACGCGCAGCTACTCGGACGTGTTCGCTAGAGTCCCACGGATCGGAAGCGTGACCGGACAATTGCCGTTCATAGTTGCACGACAGTTTTGCGGTAGGCTCGTACCTACCGTGTAGTCAGCAATAAACAAGAACTATTCACTAGTTACCTGCGCTAAGTATGCGAATCGCTGCATACGCGAATATACCAATTGTAGATAAATACACGATGAGCAACGAAGGTAGCATCAAATACTCCGCAACATAGCGTGCAGCTTTGATTGCAGGGCTCTTCGATGAGGAAACCGGACAGCTAAGACTTGGAAAAAGGGGAAGTGTGGGTGGCAATTGGCTTGGCAGAGGAAGTTCAACGTTTTAAGAATTGAAAGTAGATGTTCTTGAAGTTTTTCGGAAACCACTTGAATGATATGTAGGAACCAGCTGAAATGGCCGATTGACTAGTGTATAAGGTTGATATCCTCGAGGTTGCTGTTTGTGGAAACCACTTGAAAGACATGCCAGCCAAAGCGACTGGTCGGTGTTCGTGTAACGTTGATATCCTTTAATTTGCTGTTTATGTAAAGCACTTAGAAGATGTATAGCCGCCAGCTGAAATGGTCGATTGCTCTGTGTATAACGCTGATATTCTCCAGTTTGCTGTTTGTAGATGCCACCTGAAAGACATGCAGAAAACAACCATAGTGGCTGTCGGGTGTGTAACGTTGACATCCTTTAATTTGCTGTTTGTAGATGCCACTTGGAAGACATGCAGGAACCAGGCACAGTTCCAGGTATGTGTGTAACGTTAAAATCTTTTGATTTGCTGTATGTGGAAACCTCTTGAGCTCTATGTGGGAACCAGCTAAAATGGCCGATTGGTCTGTGTATAACGTTTATATCCCCCCGTTTGCTGTTTGTGGAAACTACTATGATGACATGCCACCTAAAGCGGCTGATAGGTCCATGTATAACGTCGATATCCTTCAATTCGCTATTTATGGAAACCAATGAGAAGACACGCAGCAACCGGCTGTAGCGACCGACTGGCCCACATCTGCACCACATGCACACATCTGCACCACCTAGCTCGGATTCCGTAGTTTTGACTATGTTGGCTGTATCCAATTCGCCAGCGCGTGTGCTCCACGCATGTATTGCCAGACGAGTGTCTTTGGGGCGCTTACGTGATGAATGAACCTGTTAAGGGCTTAACCTCTTACAGGCTAAACTTCCAGCGATGCTCACGGTACACTGGAGCTCATCAGTATGAAACCGCGAATGGAAATCTGCCGCAAAGACAGGAACTACGTGTAGCACACATACACGATAGAAAAAATTCAAAACCTTTTGTTTTCATGATCGTCTTTTAAACACAGAACGATCAACAATATTGATTGTTCCCTTCCGTATGATCCTTCTCTTCCCCCCGGTATTTTTTATCGACATTCTTCACCGTTGCTGGTTGATGCTAAAGTTGCAAACTTCGTGGCAAATTGAGTTGTAAAAGGCATATTTCGTTAAAATTTTAGTGGTACTTCGACACCACAGTTCTCTTGACTCTCTTTTCCTTTTTTGCTTTGAAATTCATTTTAAAGCAAAAAAGGAAAACGCCACGAGAGAACGTAGGCCAACTGTGCCAAGGTGACAGCTTGGCAAAGCTGGATCGGTAAGCCACCCGATGGATTTTTGCGTACGTGCGTGTGCATCAGTACAGTCGGAAGAGGTTGGTGGTCTTTTGAGCAAATGAGACGTGAACATCTCGTCTAGTCTCGCAATCCTCCACGTCATGAGCGAATCGGGACTAGGGAATCCTGGCCCTGCTCGTTTTTAGAACGAAGCCAGTTCGAGGGCCACAACTGGCACCTCGTAATACCACAGGACTTGGTATACCGCCAGGTTGCGTAAGAACCGCACATTCCGTGGAGATCCAGCAGGATCGGATCGGACGGACAGACAAATGGAGAACGATGGATGAACGTGGAAAGCGCCATAAGAGCGTTCCAGAAACGGTAGGAGCTTTTCTCTTGAATACTATCGATTCTCGTTCATGACTGGAAATCGTCGTGGTGCTTTCTCCCTACAAGTTTCTAGATTATACACCGCTCTGGGTTTGGATACTGGCTACACTTTACCATGCTCGTTTCCACACACACACCCATCCACCCACCCACACACATACATACACATGTTCCCCATATTCCTCATCGACAATGCCCGAGTCCGGAATGTTCAAAGAGGATAGAGAGCAGCAAGAAGAGCTTCGTATCTCTTCGATATTCAATACCAGTTCCTACGACTTCAATATACGTATACATAGATATCACGTACGCGTGTATTTGTATATTCATAAACAGGAACTCGTAGGAATGTATAGAATGCCGATATATAGATATATACAGGCATGTGCACGTGAACAGACGAATGCCAATGTTATACAAGCTTTATCGGGTCCGTTCAGCGCAGCGCAGCGATGCTCCGTTTTCTATAGACGTAACACACGCCTGCAGCTATTGCGGTTGCTCGGATGTACAAACTCCAGCCGAGGGAGCTCGCAGCATGCCTATGGATGAGGCAACGTTACGAAGGGATAGAAAATCTTGTTGGAATGGCTACGCTTTAAAACTGATGGTTCACTATATTCGCCACGATCAATTTGCCGTCTTTGAAACAAATACGTCAGCGATGCATAATTCCGGAACTATGCGGATCAAACTGTTTTCGCGACTTCAGAACGTGATGCTCATTCAATATGAGATCGAAATTTGCATAGTCGAATGGCAATGAAAATGCATTTTTGTTTTGTCTTCCTTGCGTTGATTTCAACCATTTGAGATGATCCTTTCAAGATCTGCGATCGAAATCTACACAAATAGTTGGTGTAGTGATAAAATTAAAGAAATAAAAATATGATAAAGAATTTTTGTTTCATTCCAACGATGCGAACTTCAACACCACAATTTGATGCTAACAAGGCACATCCCTCAGGTGACACTCTTCGATTTTGTTGAAATTTGGATACATTATAAAGCACCGAAAAGTAAGCGATAGGTATTTTTTATCGGCGGAAAAACGGTTTTAAGGGATGAAACCACCATATAGGGGTGGTTCACCCCTTATTTTTTTTGCAATGTTACTATAGTGGATTTTTCATTGCTTCGAATTAGAAGAATTTTCGTTTTTGTTTCATTAAAATCGGTGGACTCCTTGTGTGTGAAGCTGCTATGAGATGCCCCTAGAGATTCCTTTTTTCGAGGGGTGGTTTCACCCCTTAAAACCCTTTTTCCGCCGATAAAAAAATACGTATCGCTTACTTTTCGGTGCTTTATAGCATATCCAAATTTCAACAAAATCGAAGGGTGTCACCGGAGGGATGTTCCTTGTAAAGGATATTATTCTTCAGAAGTACGGATTCGGATCTGTTTTTTATCCAATTTCGTTTGGGTCTTCACTTAGATCTGAGGAAAAAGATTGCAATATTCTGTTTTTATACAGATGCAAATCTGCTTAATCTCCGAATTGAAAAAAAAAATGAAGTAACGGTAAATCCCATTGCGTCTGATACCTTTTTTTTTTCACCAATCTCTCAACCTAACAAAATCCCACTTCCACCATACTACCACCAAACCCACTGAGCTCGAAGTTTGCATCGTTAAAATACAATGAAACTTCCAATTTTCCAACTGCCCGTATCCTTTCGGCAAATCTTCGTTACGAAAATCTCTCAATCGTCCTTCAACCCCCCTCATTTACACTTCTAGAATTACAATCTGCGAAAAAATACTTTGCAATCTAACAAAAGTGAGCGAAAAAAATACAAAAAAGAATCTTCGTTGCGTTCCAACACCGCAAATTTCAAAACCGTCAAAATCGATCATCATCTAACCCAAACCTCACACAAATTCTTCACTTCCCTGTCGAAACTACCCTGACCAACGAGCCCCTGGACAAAACCAACACCTGCGAAAACCCTCAACCACTGTATATCCTCCGAGCGTTGATCTTTCCTTTTATCACGAAGCTGCCTGAGAAAAGGAAGACTCGACCAGCACTTCCGGTTACCCGAATGATAAATACATTTTTCAATTCGCACTGTATGAAGCGCGGTCCGAGTATCGCAGATGGGAAAAGACCGATAAACCGTGACCGATTGTAAATGCGTGCTTGGCGAATGTTTACCTTCCCCCGTATTATTTGCACGTTACGTAACGTTGTTGCTGAATAAGGCAGAGATGCACGTTGAACTGTGCGAATAAATACAGTACACCACCGAGAACAGATACTTGTTTGCATTAACGTGAGGTTAAGTCTTCTGTCTATCCTATTTCTTATATACATACATACATACATATATATGTATATATGTATATATATATATATGTATGTATGTATATATATATATATGTATGTATGTGTGTATATATATATATATATATATATATATATATATATATATATATATATATATATATATATTTCTCATTCCAGGCATCTCCTCGGCCATGGGTCGAGACTGAGCCCTCGGCAGGTCAAGAGGTTTTCAAGTCTCGAGTTTCGAACGGTCTTTTATAGAGGCCTGTGGATATCGAGGCGCGCAATAACCCGAGTTCGTACGTATACACGCTCATTGCTGGACTTCTATGCACGTGAGGGTGATCGGGCTCGCTATATGGGATAGGATATCGCAAGACTCTCGGATGGGGTCCTATAGGGCTTTCCGGCAGGAAGACTAATTACCCGTGGATACTCGTAACCCCACGAGTCGCAAGCGCGACGAGTGCAGCGACCCAAGAACGCACACACCTTCCGGGATTGGAAATTCGAGAAGAAGACAACAACGAAATTACTTATTCTCGTTGAATTTGTGGCTGTATCGCGCGAGGTTTTTGAAGGATCGGGGGATACAGAGCTCGAGGAAAAAAAGTACCGATGGAATGTACGAATGAGGATATATTTATGTTTGGGGGAGAAAGAGAAGGTCGGCGATGTTTGATGTTGGGAGCGATTTGGGTTTGACGAATGTAGCGAGATTGAGGGAAATGAATAATTGAACGAATGTGTGTACTTTTGTGTGTGAATGGGGAACGGGTGAATCGGAGGCGATATGAATATAATGACGAGCTTCGTAAAAAGGGATGTTCGAAATATTTGCTGGCTTTTCGGTATGCACACTGGATAGATGTTTCCATTTATGGAATATACATGTAATACTTTCGTCGTGGACACGAATGCAGCGATGTCTGCAAAAACTCTCTCGGGCAACGGAAATTAATGTTTGATATTGCATCAACAACGTTAATTTTCACATATTTCACTGTGTGATTAATAGAAAGGAGTATGAAAAATTTTGATGAAAAGAGATTTGAGTGTCGGTGGGAAAATATTCGTATACTTTTGGCACTTTAATTCAGTCGTTCTTCCACCATTTCCGGCCTGCACTCGTGCTAATAAATAAATATATGTATAGCAAAAAAATTAAAAACACTTTTTATTTCTAAAGTAATTTAAATTAATTAAAATAAAATGCAATTAAATAAATATTATTTTAAAAAGCGACGGTAGTATCGATGAGAAGATATCAGTAAATTTCTAGAAATTAAGCCAGTCGTTATTTCATCATTTTTGGTCCGCACTCGAGCTAATAAATAAATAAATAGAAATAAAATTTTTTTTAAACTCTCTTTTTATTTCTAAATTAATGTAAATAAATTAAGATCAAATGAAATTAAATAAATATTATCTTTAAAAGAGATCGGAGTATCGGTTGGAAGATATCAGTAAATTTCTGGAACTTTAATCCAGTCGTTATTTCATCACTTTTGGCCCGCATTCGTGCTAATAAATACAATAATTAATAGAAACAAAAAAAAGAGAATATTGATGAGAAGAGATCGGAGTATCAGTGGGAAAATATTCCTTTATCTCTGGAACTTTAATCCAGTCGTTATGTCATCGTTTTTGGCCCACACTGGTTCTCCTAAAAAATAAATTAATCAATAAAAATGAGAATAAAAAATACTGACGAAAAATAGGTCGGAGCTGGTAAGAAAATGTTTGTATATATCTCAAACTTTAATCCACTCGTTATTTCATCATTTTTGGCCCGTACTCGCGCTAATAAGTACGTGAATTAATAAAAATAAAAATGAAAAATATCGATAAAAAGAGATCGAAGCACGATGGAAAAATATATGTATATTATCGAACTTCGATCCAATCATTATTTTATCTCATTTGACCCACGCTAGTGCTAATAAGTAAATAAATAATCAACACTGACGTACACGGTAAATCTTTGCATACGGATACACATTTCGACGACTATTCAATTTCCTTGCAAAATTCGAATAATTACCGAGTCGTGTAGTCGAAGGTTACAGGCAGATGTTTTTTTTCCGCGTGAAGAAAAAAAACGCGAGAAACGAAAGTTCCAAATGCCCGGGTATAAAAATGCCCGCAGCTATACGAGAGACATCTTTATCATTCGCAAGGGAGCAGTAAATATTCCCGAGTATTCAACCGCGATCTTTTTTCTTTTTTCTTTGTGGGCCGATATAAGTATCAGGATGAACGAGACAATCGGGAGAGCCATCGTTATTTTAAGCCGGCCCGATAGAGATCCCTTAATTAGAATGAACCACGTTCAACCGCGGATGGGCGGGGGGGGGGGGGGCTAAGCTTCGAAAGGGATACATATTATGGCAATAACTCGTATACTTGCCCTTCTCTCGTATCTTATTTAATTCAGCCCTTCGTCCACAGCGTTATATACGAACGGGCACCCTCCGTATATCGACTTCTGATAAAGGTTTCGAGTCCGGAGTCTTCTGAATTACTATCTTGTTTTATATCGAACGCTTGTGGTACTTTATTAATAACCATAGAACCGTGGGGGCTTCTCTCTTGTCGGGGGTTAACAGGATAACTCATTCTTCTACGCCGCCGGCCGAAAATCGCCACGTTCGAAGATAGCCCCTTAATTTGCGACCTCGGGGGGCTCCACCTTCCACGAGCTTTTTTACGATGCTCTCGCATCCTGCAATTACACGCGTATCGATTCACGATACGTATTACGCGCGCGAGTGCCCTTCCTCGTAGCTTTCATTTTCTTCGGCTAGCATCACGAGTTGCCGCGCGTAAACACCATCCGCAAGATTTTCCCGGTGTCGATGGATGGATATTACTCTGGGGCGGCGATGATAGCGCGCGTGCGGCTGTGCCGGTCGAGAGCGAATGCATCGCGTTGCACTGACCAAATAATTCGATTTATATTGACTAGATGCGTGTATGTGATTTTTACAATTTGAATTAACTAGATTTTTTTGTGAAATCAAAGTTTTCCTATTGCATACCGTTATTGGAATTGTTTATTTTAAATATATTTATTTATTTCAATCAAGGTCTATTTGAGGCCTTGGGCCACTCTAGAGGCCGAAAAAATAGGCTTTTTGGGGATTTTTTTTTCGGCAAAACTACGAAATAAATCGAGATTACAAAAAAGGGGGTTTATCATACATATCAGTGACTGTATACAACGATTTTTTTGAAGCGATTAGTTTTAAAATGGCGGCTGTGCAGCGTTTATCTCAAAACTGCATCTTTTAAGTTGGCCGGAAACATAATTCAGACAATTTTCAAGCGATTCACTTGAAATGTTGTATATATCTTGAAAAAATACATTGTCTATGGAAGTACGTAGGATTTTTTTCTATACTGCATATGTAATTTGTTATTAACAATTATCTGATGATTTTTTAGGCAAATTTTTAGAAAGTGAAAAATTTTATCAGACAATTGTTAATAACAAATGAACTATGCAATATAAAAAAAATCCTACGTACTTTCATAGACAATGTACTTTTCAAGATATATATTTAACGTTTCAAGTGAATCGGTTGAAAATTGTCTGAGTTATGTTTCCGGCCAACTTAAAAAATGCAGTTTTGAGATAAACTTTTTCGGAAAAGTGAATCCCCAAAAGCCTATTTTCATAATAAGTAAATTTTATAATGAGTAAATATTTAAATAAGTAAATAAGTAAATAATTTAAAAATGTATAATAAGTAAATAAGTAAATATTCTCTTTATTCCTAACAAATCTGTGATTCGGTTTCATCCGTTCGAAAAACAATTTTGTTGAATCCACTTAATGTATCGATATAATTTTTATTTTTATTTTTAATTAAATAGAATCTTTGTAGAGACAAACATTTTTCTACTTGATTGAATTAATGATCTGCTTAAATTAGAAGGAATTATGTATATATACCAGGTGTGTAAGTATGAAACCGGAATTTTTGTACAGAAAAAAAACGTTTATTGTAATGATATGATACAAAGTATCATATGTATGATACAAAGTATCATATCATTACCGTAGGTACATCCGCCAGTTGTTGTTGTGTTTGAGCGTCGTCTTCGTCCAACAAGGCTTGCAGGTCAGCGTCTTCGAACTTTTTCGGTGGTCTTCCACGTTCTTCGTTCCTCACGTCAAAATCGCCACGTTTGAACCGTTTGAACCACTCGAAACACTGTGTTTTACCGAGAGCATGCTCACCAAACGCCTCCACAAGCATTCGATGCGATTCGGCTGCGGTTTTCTTCAGATGAAAACAGAAAAGTAGTGCTGTCGGCAAATCGTAATTTGTTGGCACAAAACTCGACATGTTTATCTCTAATAAACTAATGCTACTGAATGAAACTCGTGTTATTGTGAGTTGGAAATCTTTGTCGGATATCAATACAATAACAAGACACCGCTGACGTGATGTGTCGGTAACTGCATCGACATCTAGCGCCACCTATGGGCAAATTCCGGTTTCATACTTACACACCTGGTATATATAAGGCTATTTTAATTAATTTGTTTAATACGTTTATATTATAGATATTGATATAAAAGTCGTTCATTCCGTTCATAGCTCCGTTCATGGTTCACAGACCATTGGCATACACTTTTCCTTTCAGAAAACCCCGAAGAAAGTAGTCCAATGACGGCAAATCGCACGATCTTGGTGGCTAATTCGCATCACCGCAGCGCGAGATAACAGGACCATGAAACTTCGTCTGCAATACTGCATTGTTTCGCCCGCAGTGTGGCAGGTTGCGCCATCTTCTTGAAAGCGTATGCCTTCCAAGTTCATGCCGTTTATGCCATTTATCGGATATTGTGTTCCACACATAACCTCCATGTTTGTACCTTATATTAAAATAAACATATTCGTACTTTTTAAATAAAGTATACGTTTTGTAAATAGATCAAAATATTAGGTTATTTTGAAACATTCTTTACTTTTTCACGATAAGATTTATACTTTTCAAAGAATCACTTGTTTCCTATATCTGTATATTTCGTGTAGAGAATTCAACGCACAGAATGCGACGGGATCCATCAAGAATCTTATTGGATTCTGTTCAATAGTGTGGCAAATCTTTAGGATTCGAATTGGATTCGTACATTGGATTCCAATGAGGGATCCCTTTTTACATAAAAAGACACTCGAACTTGGCAAGACTTGGCAAGACTTTTCCATAAAAAGACACTCGAACTTGGCAAGACTTGGCAAGATTTTTCAATAAAAAAGACACTCGAACTTGGCAAGACACTATATACTGGGACTGCGCTAAGACCAATACTAAGACTATAATGAGAGCATACAAGCAATTGACCCAAACTCCAATGTATATTCTTGTTCGGGCTGTTTGTACGATCCGTTGACTCGCCCAGACGGTATCCTACGTGTAACCACGTATGCTGGAGCTTTAATTACAGCACGTCTACGGTCGATCTTCAATTATCACGGGGTGAGAAATGCACATCGCCCCGCGGAGAGAGGATAGAATTTCTTCGCTATTCATTGTCGAATAATTCACGCCAGACTTTTTCATCGTCTTTCGTCTGGTCTTGCTCTTCCATCCCCTTACTCTTCGGTCTCCCCCCCCCCTCTCTCTCTCTCTCGTGAACCATCAACTTTTCATCCTTCTCGTAGTAGTAGGTGGTGAACTCCAGATTTCCAAGGTTAAAGGCAATTCCGCGCACAGCGAAGCGAATGTAGCTCGCATTCATCGGGTGCTAAATTTTCCATGCGGGATTACAACGTTCCCGCCCGTTCAAGCGGCTCCGCCTGTTCTTATGCCCGATCTCTTATTCTCGCATACCCTTTTCCCCGTCTCACTTTTTTTTTCCTCGATATGAAAGAGGACGGCCGGACTCCTCGTAATAATAATAATAATAAGGCCAAGAGAGAGAGAGAGAGAGAGAGAGAAAAGGTGCTATGAACATTTTTCAGGCCCCCTTAGTAGCCTCTCGTGCGGAATACCAAACATTCCACGAAATTACCTATGCATCAACGCCGCATGGAAATTTACTTTTCTCCCGAGGCTTCCGTCTTTTTTCTCCTCTCTTTACTCCTTCTACCTTCTTTTTACTAGTCTTCCGCTTCTTCTTCTTTTTCATTATCGCCGAGATCGCGACGGCGCTTAAATTCTGGACTTCCGGGCTATCCGAGCCCTGCGTCATATTCTGCCCCCCCCCCCTTTCCTATCGCGAAATCGTCCGGGAATTTGCGGACTCGAGGTCGTGATTGATTGCGCGGTTTCGGTATCACTGGAAAACTCCACGGTCGGTGGGGAGCTGACAAAAGGATTTTTGGAAAATCACTGGAGACACTTGACGAATTGCACTTCTTTCATTGGGGTATTTCGTCACGTACCTTAGTCCTGTTAGGGCAGAATCCCAAGGCAGGGCCTTATTTTTTCTTGATGGTTATTTTAATAATGAGTAATCAAAAAAATAAGAGTAATTTCAATGGTAATAATAATTGAAATTATTATTACCATATGATAAAACATTACCAATATTGTATTCATTATTATGAATACAATGTTGGTAATTTTTAGTAGTAAAGGATGTCTCAAAATGGACTGACATTTTAAATTGCGCGCCACTTGTTTTGTGGTGAACATAGAACACTAATGTTTGACGGCTGGCATCAGGAAGTATCGAGGTTTAGTCATGGAGAATTATACGAACGAGCAACGCATAGAAATTGTTATTTGCTGCATGGTTATTGGGGATGAAGTTTCATGCTCGCACCGCGGCGATGTAAATTGACCACCAAGATTTGGGGTTATCTGAAAGGAAAAGTAGATGCCAATGATACGTAGACCATTCCAGAGCTTAGGGAAGCAATTGGACGCACCATTAAAGCCTCTATACGCGAAACATTTCAAAATGTTTAATTTTTTTATTTATTTTTGTTCCATTAGCCTGAACGATTAGGAATATTATAAGCTTTACAGAATTTTTCAATTCTGTAAAGCTATCAACGGGAGATATACACCTAGATGGTCGAGGTCGAGGATTTAGAAGCTGTGAACATTCCATCGACCGTAGAAGACCTACACTATGGGCCTGGTATTGATGATTCCATGTAAGTTGACAAATTTCATGATTTATTCATTCCCAAATTTTCAAACGCGTTTTTCTCGAAACCACGTTTTTCAAATCGGTACCTAAAATTTCTCGAAAACCAATGAACCGATTGCCTTGAGGTTTTTTGTGGTTATTCTATATACCATTATCAGGTACTTGTCATACGATTTCTTTTCCGTTACTTAGTTTATTGTTTTATAGGCAAAATAATAACTAATTTTTGGCCCAAAAATCACTATTTATGTTCAAACGTCCGGCATTTTGTCATAAATCGATATTTTCAAAATCGGCTATGACAAGTACTAGATAATAGTATCTAATTTAATAATCTTTTTGGTTTTTTTTTTTCAGATGATTTTCAAAGAAACGCCGGTGGGTACCGTATACGTAGATTTTTTTACGACGCTCCAAGAATCATACAATATCCTTGTATATTTTTGATATTTTTAAATAAAGAAAATTAAACATATTTTGGAATGTATATACTTTTAGATAATTAAAACCCCAATCCGAAATTTCAAATAGTTTTCCTTGAAAAAATTCACAAAAATGACCTTTTTTCCGGCTCCTAGGTGTATATCTCCCCTTAAATGAGGTAAGATTGCATGGATAATAAATACCGCGCGGCGCGCCCGACCGCCAACTTCAAATCCATTTTTCCACGACTCACTTTTTTGCACCTTGTGAAAGTTCTAACTCTTGAACGAAGGTTCAGATCGCTTTGAATTTTTTACAACATATTCTTAGTATCATCACCTATCGTGAGAACCACAGGAACAAAAATTTCAGTGACACAAAAAAATATAAATAATAAAATAACGACAGAAAATTGCGTAATAAAAATTTAAGTTTCGAATTTTTATTATAATAATTGTTTTTTAATAATATTGTTGGTTCACACTGACGATACATTCATTATGCAATTATAAATATGTTCATTTTTGTTGACATCCACATCAACGCCGAGAACTTTCACCATCAACATACGAGCAAAAAAAATACATTTCTTTACTATGTTACATCTTCGCCATTTGTTAATATTTCTGATTTTTTTTACATATACTTAACCATATGCATAAATGATCTGTAAAAAAATACATGCGTCATTTTTTTGAACCCCGTCTAGAAAAGTACCTTCGAAAACCGGCGAAATCACGTATATAAGGCCTTAATGAAACTAATCCGCAATTATGCCAAAATGTTATTGAAAATTTCGTCCAAAGAGTGAACGTTTACAAACAGGGACGAGGCGGCCATCTATCGGATATTGTATTTCCACACATAACCTCCATGTTTGTACCTTATATTAACGGAAAAATATTCGTTTTTTTTCGAATAAATATTTCGTTTTATTTATCAATTAAAATAACAGGTCATGTTGAGACACCCTATAGTATGTTTAATACTAATTAATTGAATAATAGTAATTGTAACGACAAATAATTTAAAAATAGTAATGTTTAATAGTAATTAGTTTAATTATTAGTTGAATAATAGATACAGTCGAACCTCGATATAACAAACCTCTAGGGATTATATCGAGTTTTCGTTGCATGGAGGTTTCGTTATATCGAAGTCATGTTCCTTAAAATGTTCTTTAAAAAATCTATATATTAGTACTATAAATATGCGGATATTTGTGAATGAGCGAAATATTTAAATTAAAGCAATCTTTACAAGCAATTAGCAATTAGAGCATAATGTATATATAATGTTGCTGTGTCAATGTTTCGAGTGTCTATCGGAAGGGCGTAGACAAATCTTCGTTATATCGAGGTTCAACTATATTCTAACAATAATTAATTGACTATTATCATTTTTTATAATGGCAGACATATATATATATATATATATATATATATATATATATATACACATACACATATACATATATTAATGTGTAGAAATCGTGTTTTTCATCATCATCTTGGTATGCAACCCTTAAGGATATGGCTAATGTTAGATGTTAAGAAGGACATAATTTTTTGGATTTGTATTTGAACAAAATATTACGCGGTTCTTTCTGAAACTTTCAGACTATTGTCATTCATTTTCGATATACAGGGGTGCGAAGTTTCGAGTCTTCACAAGACATACGACGACGTGCTGTTCTTTCAAATCCTAACCTTAATTCTATATGGCGTTGAAGTTCGTATCGTTAGAATGCAGCTATAAATTTTCCTTATTTTTCATTTCTTCATTTTCAACATAAACCGAAGCCTTTTTTGCAAATTAAGGTCGTAAGTCTCTAATAATAATACGTAAAAACATTTCAGTGGATATCATAGCCTAAATCGGTCAAATAAATTAGAGAAATAAAATAAAATAAAAAAATTCTACGTTCCAACGCTACAAACTCCAACGTAATCGTTCTATCCACTCCTCGGTCTTTCCAGCCTTTAATCTTCGACAGCTCGCGCCCTCCAGTCTTCCACCCCTCAGTTTTCGCGACCTCCGTCCCGATGCGATAATTTCAAAAGAGCTTTTATGACTCGAAGATCCCGAGATTTTAGGTATCCAGGAGGAAAAGTCATTCGCGCCTTTGCCAAGCACACGCTTCAATTGCCGGGCTTGATAGCGTAGAGGGAAAGCGGAGTGGGCCGACATTCGAGGGGTAGTAAAAAACTTTTTAATTCCCTCACGAGTGTGAGCTGAAGAGGAGCACCGAGAGACTTTTCGTGCGTTCCTCGCGAAATTGCCTCCTCGACCTTGTCGCTCCTCCTGGTTTCATATACGTCAGGGGCAAAAGCTCCTTGCTCTATACTCACCCCTCATTGCGAATGGCCTGGATATCTCGGTTCTCGCATCATCTTCATCTTTTCGACTCTCGCGGAAAAGCCACCTTCCCGATCGTAAATGGCCGGAAGGGGGCCTCCTCACGTTTTCTTCGTTTTGTCATTTCGGTGCGAGCTTTTATTGGGCATTCAAAGCCCAACTGGACTCGGAGAGTAGGAGTTTGTTTGGGTTAGTGAGTCATCTCATGCACTGGGGACGATCCGGTTGTGAGTCCTTCGGTACGAAGGGAAGGGAGAGAGAGAGAGAGAGAGAGAGAGAGAGAGAGAGAGAGAGAGAGAGAGAGAGAGAAATTAAATGAAATTAAAAATTGGTGGTCATCAGAAAACTTATACATATTTACATAATGGAAGTAGGATTGAAATAAAAAATTAACACATCGTCAAAATTAAAGCTAAAATAAAACAAATGAAAAATAAAGTAACAGACGAGCCGGGATATAATATAAAACTCTTTAAATTTATGATAAATGAATAAAATAATAGCGATAATATAGAATAATAATAAACTAGTAATAATAATAAAAATAATAAAAATAAAGAGAGGAGGAGGAGGAGAGAGAGAGAGAGAGAAAGAGAGAGAGAGATCGTTTAAAGGGGTCTTTACCTCGTCGACTCGAAATTTCCATAGAAAACACTTTGCCCATTACTAATTCTTCTCATATTTTTCTCATTTCCCGCGCTTTCCCCTTTCCCCTTCCATGGTTGACGAGGGGTGAAACTTGGCCGGGGCATATCTTTAAGATTGCGATGCGGCGACACTCTCATTCGACGTGTCTCGCTACCGGATTGTTAAATTGCTATCTCCAACTGCTCATTATTTTTCAGGAGCATTCGGCACACTTTTAAAATTTAAGGGTACGATCGACGCTTGACGACATCGAAAGTGTACGAGGGTGAAGTTTTTCACAATTATATTGTGTATTGTTCGAACCAACTTATTTAATTATTCATAATTATTGTTTAAATTCTACAGATATGTTTGTTAATATGTCTAGCTATGATGAGCCAAAACAGTCAATCGCGTAAATATTTTGCGAGTCCCAAAATTGATATATTTTTTTTATTTCGTAATTTTTGGAATTCTTAAAATTTGAATGATTTTTTATCCCGTAATTCATCATTAAGGGTTCTACGATAAAGGGCAAAAAGGGTATTTCAAATACTCTTTGGAATTACGAAAATTTGAATGATTTTTTAGCCCTTAATTCATAGTTAAAGGCAAAAAGGGCGCGAAGGGCCATTTTATACTCTTTATCGATAAAGGGCAAAAAGGTCATGGAGGACCCCTTTGTGCCCTTTATCGATGAAGGGCAAAAAGGGCATGAAGGGACCTCTTCATGCCCTCTATCGTAACGTCCTTAATGATGAATTTCCACGAACTTGAACGAGAAAGTCGCTATTACCGTAACGATCAAACGAATTTTATTAATTCGGTACACGTGAAACATTAGTGTGTTCTATTCCCCCGCGTCCTGTCCGTATTCTTCTAAAGCTGGATTTCATTCAGCTCTCTCGCAAACGATGCGCCAGGATTTATCCGCTCGCTCTTTCATTTTATTGCTAAACATATTTTTATCTCTGTTCAATAATTCAGCGTTTCCGGTGAGAGCTGCGCCAGGGTAGAAGAAAAAGGGAGAGTTGGAAAGAGGAGGGAAAAAAAAACAGGAACATATACTATCCGTACGGTAACATGGAGTTTCCTCAAGTAAGAACTCGGGGGGGGGGGGGGGGGGTAGACAGGCAGCCACAATGTAAGTGTAGTGAGGATTGGGAATCCGCATTCAACCTAATATCTAATTCAGTACTCTGTGGGCTCCTTCGCGAAAATACGTTAGATTTCTCTTATTTTCGTCTTCGCGAAAACTCGAATCTCGTTTCGTCCCACTGGGCGCGTAATACGTATATGTACCTTAAGGGTAGAGAGGAGGAGAAGGGGGTGCGGGGGTGCTCGAGTTTACGAGCTTCAGACTATCGGGTCGTTGAATAGAACAGTCTACCTCTGGCTTTCATATATTCGCCTTACCACCAACGCGGATTTAATGCAAGTCAAATTTTTCTTTCTATACTCGTACTCGCGTTCCCTCTATCCCTCGCACCTTCACCACTGAAATTCCATTTTCATTCGACCTTCCACTATCGAATTCTACTATTTCCCGCCACGATATCGCTTCTCATTGCCATTCATGCCTGTACAGCCCTTATTCCCTTGTAAACTAAGGTTACGTATTTACTCAATGTACACTTTGAGTTTCAAGGGTATCGTTGCGCTCGACTCGATTCATTGTTTTTCAATTTGTTGCGAGTTGATCGATGAAGAAAGGATCTACATTGGAGCCAACGAAATGACACAACGAGCAGTGTTTTTTCGAATGTCATTATTTTTCGGTCTAAAATTGTTACTAAGCTATTTTCAGGTGCTGAGACACCGCCAGGGTGTTGCTGATAGCATCTTTCTAGTGCACTGCGTTTGCAGGAGGGTACAGGGAAACTGCGGAAAAGCCGCGATAGAGGCGACTTCCATTGAGGTTTAGTTGCTTGCGGGAAGTCAGCGAAAACGCCTGCCACTCGGTAGTCTAGCAAGCTGATACGCGATTAAGCGGTCACCCATCCGAGTATTGGCCCGTGATGCTGTTGTAGTCTTTATTGCTTGTACTTCTATCATCTCAATGCACAGCCGCGTGAATTGGCTACCAGAACAAAAAGGCATGAATAGTTCTATGCTCAAAACGATGCTACACAAATGAACTTGGTGCGCCACTTAACAGGAAAATGGGCAAGGCAATTTGATTCTGTGATTGATGCGAGTTTGTTCAAAGACGTTAAAACTCCTGGTCGCGACGTATATATTTCCACATCATGGAATCGTGAAATCCAGTTCGCGGTGAAGGCTCTCTCCGAATGGGATACGAACGAAGTTGTTCTCGTAATTGACACGAAATTCCAATGTGTTTATAAGCGAAATAGTCGCGTGGAGCTCCAATGGAACATGTCTCCCAACTTTCCGGATGGATAAATTTGCTGGAATATTACATTGAGCGAGATTAGTACGGTGGGCTGCTTACTTGCTCAATTACAATCCGAGTACATCCACCACCTACAAACTTTAAATGATGTCTACCAACGAGAATGTTCGCAGACGCCAACTTACTCGTGTCCGTTCCGACTTCGTTCCCGAGTAAGGACATCATATAGCGACATTCATGAAGGAACTGCTTATTGAGCACAGAGAAAAAGGTGTGTGATGTTTGCCACGAATATCAATGGGAAAAGTTATAGTAAAGCCAACTATAGTGCATTGGTAGAGCGATTATATTATAGTGGTATCTGTTTCCGTTAGCTGAAAAACTGTCAATGAACTGAAGTGTTTTATTGTACCATCATTCAACGCGAGCGCTTGATACCACGGACTCTTTTCCTCAATAGTAACCCTATTACTGTTGTACGTCAATCAAGTATAGCAATATTTTCGACTCAACATTGTTGCTATTCCCAAAAGGAACTGCCAACTTCGTGATGGTTTTGCACCCCCAAAACACGGCAGAATCTTCGGGCCCCGTGCGAACTGTGATGTTTGTCACAAATGCCAATGGTAAAAGACATAGTAAAGCCACCTATAGCCCATTGGTACAGCGATCATATTATAGTGGAATTGATTTCGGTTAGGTGAAAAAACTGCCAATGAACTGAAGTGTTTCATTGTACTATCATTCAACGCGAGTGCTTGATACCACGGACTCTTTTCCCCAATAGTAACCCTATTACTGTTGTACAAGTCAATCAAGTACAGCAATATTTTCGACTTAACGTTGTAGTTATTCCCAAAAGGAATTGCCAACTTCCTGATGATTTTAAACCCCCAAAACACGTCAGAATCTTCGGACACCGCGCGAAGTGCTTCGCAAAAACTCATCGGCATTGGGCAGCCTCGACCTTCCGGGACTTGGATCATATGACATGGGTGGAAAATTCTGAAATTGCTTTGATTCCGAATCACCTTCGGCTCCCCGGGTATTTGGAACTTTGCAAAGGACTTGCAGCACCTTTGCAACCAGAGGCATCGAAACTGCTAACGACGTTTCAACTCTGTCGTCATACGCAGCCCAACTACGAGTTCGCTATGAGTGAGCAGTGGTCCAAACGCGAGTGCGAATCTCGGGTGGATGGCGCAGTTGATTCGTAACCGAATCGACGCGATGCTGCTGCGAATCTATTCAGCCTGACAGACGGTTGCCTAAATCTTGTTACGAAATCCAATAATGTGAATGATGGGCTTAGTTATATACGGGACAAAGATAGCCGCATATTGAATTTGTTTCGTAAGGTGTTCGTGTCAAGTTGGGGCTATTGAACATGCTGTTTTTGAAGTGTTCGCCAGACCATATGCGCGCCAGACTTTAGCGGATCAGATTGTGCCGTCCAGGTCGGATAAATTGCTAGGAAAGAGGACGGGGTTGAAAGACCATTGACATATCTCGTTGCGACGGGGATCCGGGTAAACCACTAAACCGTACAAAGTCAGCGCATCAACCGAGGAGTCGGAACAACCTTCTACGGTTACGGTATGTACGGAAAGTTGATGCGAAGCCTGTGTTCGTGGAAAATTGGTGGCGCGGGCTCCGATCAGCCGCACACCTAGGTAATCCTTCCGGCGGAGTTTCCGGCGACCCCTGAGGCTCCAGATTGTGGAGGAGAGCTTGCGGCAATGATCTCCAAACGCTTCGTTTCCGGCGCGAATGGCAATTTCACTTCAGCGAGTTAATTAGAAGTTCGAGCGTGATGGAAAGGCGGCTGGTTAATGGCTTTCAAAAAGGAGCCTCGGCAAAAAGTGAACTGTTTGGGGAGCCGCGAGTGGGGAGGATAAGAGATCAGGCGGATGATGAATCCTGCTTCTATGTAAGTCCTCCAAGCGACGAACGGAAAAAAAACGAGGGTACTGCGAAGTACGGGATGTTCGCTGCAACGCTACTTTGTCCCTGCTTAGTCACTTCGTCGGCTATCCTATTCCACGATGTACTTAGAGCCTGTGCTCACTTTCATCCCTCTCCGCTGATCTTCCCCGTCGTAGATACCGAGCGCGAGAGAAAACTTGGCCCGTGCTACGAGGCACTCAAAGTCGTTAAGAGTTTGTCGCGAACGGGGCTTAAATTAAGGGGATCGCCCGGTAGCGCAGTAACCCGCTGACAATTTACAGCAGTGGCAGTCCAGTTTCAACTGCACCTACACGCTGTTACCCGCTGTAGTTATTCTCGTCTCATCATCGTCCTGGTTCCTCAAGTTTCTCGATGAACTTGAGAGCCTCAAAAACCCACTGTCGCCCACTGTCCGATGCTTGACTGCATCAAAGGTGGCTTCTTTTGCTGTGCCGATGATGGAGGCACTTCCAGGAAAATTCGTCAAATTTTGGCAACCCGCGATTAACAACTTGCAGTTTCTGTAAAACCTTTACAAGCAGTCGGAGATCATTCTTTGATCAACTGATGGATTGGCATGCTGCTTCGGTTCTGTGATATTATTCTCCACGTCACCCAGGACTACTGGAGGTATAAATGAAGATGAATTGCAGCTTCTACCATACATTGTAAAACAGTATCCAGCAGTTGTGAATGTATGGCCACGACTCATTGCAACAGCAGTAACATCCATCCATCAACAAAGTAACTTCTCCAGCTGTGAGTCGTTGTAAAGAGACAACTCGCAGACCGCGTTATCCAGATGTATCTTCAGGCCACCTCACACAGTCTTGACGAAATCGTTGAAACTCCGTTGTTAATAGTAGATGACATGACAGACTGAATTTACGGGACTTCATCCTGGCACAGGCAACAGAGCCGGTAAAGTGGTTTTTATAGCTCAGTTCAAGCTCACCACAAACAGTCACATTGAATTCTTCATTTTCCATCAAGCGAAACTTGGCGGCTGACGGTTTCAAAGCTAATTGAATATCTCTGTAAAACTAGTTGAGCTCCATCAAACGTTCTCCTCATTATCATTTCACATACAATTCTCAATCTTAAGGGAACGTGTTTCGAAATAAATCAAATGAATGGTTCGTCGTACGGAAAATGTGTTATGAAATTGACAAATTGATGAGTGGTCATATTCTAAAATTAAAAAAATTGATAATTAAGAGGTTACTGTTCTCGCAGTAGTAAAATAAAACTACAATCGATAGTTCTGCTGCTAGTGGCAAATAAAACCGAACATGATGAACCATGAAGCTTTTTTGGCATTATAAGATAAGCTTTGGCATCATTCTGGAATTTCGCTTCGGCGAAACTTCGAGAAGTCGAGAAGATTCTCGTATCTCTCAGGTCCTTCTTTATCGAAATATCAGGCCTGGAGACTTATACGATAGGGACTTCAATTCCGGCTGAACCAGGGTGTACTGTACTCTGTTCGTATATACGGTAATATATACACACACATACATCTAGGAAAAGATTATTTTGGACCCCTTATTGTTCGCTAACACATCTGGCTGGTTTGAGGACGATTTATAAATGGGTTTTCGATATATCGTGGCTTTTGGAGACAAGATAGTCCTTGAATTAACTTTTTCCCAAATATACTGGTCTAAAAGTTATTTCGAAGACGTTCAAATGTACATTATATTGGGTACGGGGACAATGGACTATTTATATGAAGACGAACCTCCAAGTTGAATGTCTTCGAAATAATATTTCTCTCTCTCTCTCTCTCTCTCTCTTTACACACATATATATTTAGTATATAAAATTGTGGTCGAACCAGTTGTAGCGTCGAAGATCGATGGAGCCGCTTCTCCAGCTGCGTCTACTATTCTCGAATGGTCAATGGAAGCGTGAAATTCCCAATTTCTTTTCCTTCACGGTGAGAATATCACCGTCGTTTTCGCCCACTCGACTCGTCTTACATTCTCTCGTGTCCACCTCTCGGTCGTAGTGACCTTTTTCCACAAATCGAGAGACGGTCCAGCGGAGGATAGGAAAACGTCCCATATTTACCCACAGTATGGGAAAGTATATTTATTTCATATATATTTATATATGTGTGTAGGTATTTCTGGAAGAGCTTGAAGGGTGGACGTTCGGCAGATTTATACAGATATGTTTTCGTTCACCGTGGATTTTCATTTTCCTCTCCGGTCGCATTTCATCCCAGCCGAGGGAAATTTCGTCCGAGCTTCGGTCCAGTTCGGATACACAAAATTGTAAATCAAGATCTTTTTTTACATCTGTTTACGT
Source organism: Ophion obscuratus (assembly GCA_964007375.1). NCBI lineage: Eukaryota > Metazoa > Arthropoda > Insecta > Hymenoptera > Ichneumonidae > Ophion > Ophion obscuratus. The sequence continues at coordinate 53,778,912 of OZ023316.1, read as the reverse complement.
GGAAGCTCGGAGATGTCCCTAGAGTGTTGCCCACAGCTGGTGGCTTCTAATGGACTACTGTATCGCATTTGCAGGAGGGCACAGGGAAACTGAGAGTATGTGTTCCCCGAGCTTACGTTTACCATCCGAAGGTCAGTGAAACTGTCCCCGGTTCGGAGAAGCGGTCACCTATCGCGTGGTCAGGCTTTTCCGATGGTCAGGCTTTTCCCTGTGCCCCCCTGCGTATATGCAGGGGGGCACAGGGAAACTGTCAAAAATCTCTGCAAGAAGTTCTCAGGAACTTCAGGTTCTCAGGAACTTTCAGGAACTTTCAGCTTCTCAGGAACTCAGGTATATGCTTCCTGAGTTTACGTTCACAATCGGAATGTTAGTGAAACTGTCCACAGGTCAAAGAAGCGGTCACCCATCCCGCTTATCTTATCTTTTTTTTTACATTTGTTTACGTGGAAGCTCTTGGATGTACCTAGAGTGTTGCCCACAGCTGGTGGCTCCTAATGGACTACTCTATCGCATTTGCAGGAGGGCACAGGGAAACTGAGAGTATATGTTCCCCGAGTTTATGGTCACCAGCGGAATGTCAGTGAAACTGTCCCCAGATCGAAGAAGCGGTCACCCATCTCGCAGTCAGGCTTTTCCGATGGCTTACCCACTTGCAGAAGGGCACAGGGAAACTGTCGAAAACCTATGAAAAAAGTATACTTTCACCGAGTTTACGTTCATTATCGAAGAGTCAGTGAAACTGACCGGAGTTCAGAGAAGCGGTCACCAATCCAAGTACCGACCCAGGCGAACACCGCTCTCGATCGGAGATCACCGACAGCGCGTCCACGACTGCCGTTTCACAGACGTTCCCTATCGCCCCATTCCATCGCGGCTCAGTCGCTTTCATTCGGACTCTCGTCCTCCAATGCTTTCAACCACCGCTCTGCCGAACTGTCCGTTTCTCCGTTGCTGTCGTTTCTCCATGTCCCGACGGGACGAGCATTCCCTCCCTTGTTTACCAAAGCTCCTTGGGTCACGTTTGTATCTGCCGCGTATATCGGGACTGCTACAATCGCGCGAGAAGCGGACGAGGAAGACGAGGACTTCGCGATTGAAACGTCTCCGCATGTTGCGAGTGGCCCTACGACGACGTTTTGCGGTAAGCTCGATGCCGTTCCACCTGCGTCTTACTCCATCCCGGTTGTCCAACTGCGGCATTGCCGGGGTCGCCGATTTTCGTCCTTTTACAACGGCCACTCGCCACAAGCCACCGCGCTTACGTCCGTTGGCGAAATCCTTTTCTGCAGCGGAGCCCGAGCGCTGTAGCGCCCTTTGACAACTCCGCGTCAACTTCACCTTCACCGACGTACCCTTGTGACTTCTCCCCGTGCAAAAATTGTCGTAGGGATCCAATTGGAGTGCTATACTTGTCCGTAGTTATTGATAGGGATCCAATCGGTCATCGCAATGGATCCATATACCAAAAGGTCATGAGAGTACGTTGGATTCGCATTGGAGTGCAATGAGGAGTGCCTTGAGAGGGAAGATACCTTTAGGCAAGGAAAAATTGCTGATTTTCATGATTTTGTTTTAAGGGGTATTCATAGTTTAGACACTTAAAAAAGGCTATTTTCATGAATTTTTTTATAGGTTTATATTATAGAAAGTGGTTACACTTAATAATTATACTTTCGAAATAAATTAATTTTTTTTCATGTATTTATGTAACCCAAATAAACTTTAAGGGTATACCAGTGTGATACTTTCAAAAAATCGATTTTTCTTTGTTTTTTTTTCGACAGTTTATACTTTCAAGAATATCCTGTCCTAAGTTCCTAAATATCATGTATATCATTTTATCTTGCAAAAATCGATAGTTAAATGTTTAAACGCATTTTTCTCGTAATGAGATTTTTCAAATTTGCTGACATTGTAACTCAAAAAGCAATTATCTGATTGACTTGAAATTTGAACTGAGTACTCTTGAATATATATACTCTACAGTGACGTAGGATATTTTTGATTGGATGAAAATTGACGATTTGGCATTCAAAAAAGGCCATTTTATATGCAAGAAAACAGCCTTTTTCATAACTACGCCATTTTGTTAGATTTTGATATTTTTCGAAAATCCTACGTCATTGTACAGGAAATACCTTTCAGTTTAACGAAATTTTTTCATCTTTCGGTTTCAGCTACTCAATCGGCAGGAATCATGTCAGCAGTGGAGGAACTTTTTTTTGGCGCCTCCGAAGGCAGCGCATAAGTCGGTTGGATCTCAATATTTTTCTACGAAAAAATTATGTAATATAGGTTAAACATAACCAAATATATTCTTAATTTTCCGATACGTTTAACCGAACACTTTTCGTCCAAAAAATTCCCGAAAATCGACCAGATTTTCAGCGTTTACAATGGTACACCCCCTTCAACACATTTTTCTCGAAACAACGTTTTTCGACGGCTTATTGGTAAAATCTTTGAAACTACTTAACCGATTCTTATGAAATGTTAACCACATATTCTTTACAACTATAGCTATAGCACATATAAAGGATTTTTTTAAATTTTGATATTTACTATTTTCTTTAAGTCAAATACGGTGAAAAAAACGTTTTTTTATGTCCTCCATTTTTTTATTTTTGCATATATTAAAAATCGTATGACATGCGCTATAGTCATTAACATACTGAATCTAAAACCGTTTGATTTTTTTTTTGTTTCGGATGATTCATCTACGAGATTTCATCAACAACGCGGACCTACTTTTTTTAGGACATTTTATAAACTACCATTTTCGTCTATAACCTATAACTTGAATAATTTTTTTTTCAATGTATTTCGGAAGTGTATTTATCAAATGTAACAACTTTTAAATCAATATCTATAATATAATCCTATCAAAAAGTCATGAAAATAGCGTTTTTTTAGCGTTTAAAGTGAGAAGACCCCTTAAACGGAAAGATTTCTTCACAAATTTTGAGATTTTGAGGTATGTTTTATTATCACTTTTGGCTGTCACGTGGTATTTTTCTGTTTATTATATTTTTGAATGGCGGAGGTATGGCATTTCTTTCTTTAACACTTATACGGAGAATATGGAGCAAGAAAAAGTGAGAAGTGTTGAAAATCGATTGAATGGTACGCTGTGAAATAAAAACATTGAATTTTCCAGAAAAATGGGCTACATGTTGCAATGAAAAAATACGTTTTTTTTCAAAAACATTTAGAGTCATGTTTTGGACAATAAAGTTAGAAAGATTTATAGCACATGTCATCAGAATGGGTCGATTAGTTTTTTAGCTGTATGTCACGCCATTTTTGAAAATGCAGTTTAGAAGATCGTGCCATACCGTCACCATTTTTAAAGATCGATAAAAAAATACCACGTAACACCCAAAAGTAGTAATATAACATACCCTAAGTCTCAAAAATGGTGAAGAAAATCTTTCCTTTCGAAAAAAAATCATGAAAATCAGCCAATTTTTTCCTCGCCCAAAGGTATTTTCTCCCTTAATGGTTGCCGCATTATCGAACAAAATCCGATACGATTCTTCATGGATCCCATTGCATTCTGCGAGCTGAATTTTCTCAACAAAATATATAAATACGATTAAAAAAGTATATCTCTAAAATCGATAAGAATCACATCACCGAAAATCCAGTTAACTTATCGTTTTTTATTTATTTTACTGCACTTTTCACCATACCACAACACAAGTACACCCTCACGAAACGTGCAGGTTATGTTTCCACGTGCCGAGTTTTTTCTCGTCACTTTTCACATATTTTCGATTCAAACGTCGTAAGAATTCTCAAATGATCGCGGAACAGTGCAGAATCCAATTGGATGCCAATGCGGACTCCCAATGTACGATGTCCCCAACAAATTCCTACAGAGATGTGGGTGCATCTTGGGTTAAACATTTGTGGGCGGGATCACGAAAAGATATTTTTTTGGGACATCCAACAAATTCCGGTGGAGAATTGGAAAAAAAATTCTCAACCGATGTCAATTGGGAAATAGACCGAAATCCACTTGGATTTCTATGTGGATTCCGTACATGCGACTTCTCTATAAAATCCCTACAGGCATGTGATAGGATCTCAGGACTTTTCAACAAATTTCTGCACGGGTCTTTCCAACTTTGCTCCGCGCATACTATCTCTTCCGCGGTCCATTTTTGTTACATGCCATTCCGCCAATCCTGATGGAAAAATGAATACGAACGTGTGTCCATTACTAGGCCGATATGGACAACGGAGTATGATGAGGAACTTGGCGAGCTTTTTGTTTTGGGAACAGCTGAAACTTTGCAGAAAAATTCCCATGGGTCAACCCAGGTTACAGTGAAATTGGACGAAAGTCTGGGGACTTGGGTATTTGTTTCTTCTCGTGTTATTTCGCGCACAAAATTCCATGAGCAAGTCCATCTTTCGAAATTGTCTTCCCCAGGGAAGCTTTGTGCGCGAAATGAAATTATGAGAAAACGATGCACAAGTTTGTAATTTCGGGGAATTTTTTTTCGCCACTAGTGTAGTTTGATGACGGGATGCCAAACATTGCTGACCATCGCTGTGATAAATGTAAATATTGTGTAAAAAGTTGTGTGTGTAAAGGAATGTATCTAGATATAGTAAATTGTAAGAAAGTTATGATGTAAAAAAAACGCTTTTTAGCAAATTCTAACACCCTTAAAATGGAGTTCTCTCGACGATTTTATCAAAATTCCGTCGAGGCATATTTTGTATCGGATACTTGTTTGGCAAATGTTTCAGAGAGTTGTAATTAATTGTAATGACAAGAGAATGTTAGTAAAGTAAACGACTGTGATTTACTTGCATTCAGATTTACTTACAACCCCAAATTTTCAAAATGTCACGGAGCCTATCATTGTATACTGCAAAATGCGTTGGTAAATTTAGAATTTGAAATGGATCTACAATGCAAAATGGATTTGTAATTCAAAATGTTCCAGAGCCTGTATTTATAGGAAAACTCTTTTTTCCAACAATTTATACTTCGTTGAAATCCGAAATTTGTCACCGATTTTTGAAAAATGGTATACGTATAAATCCTGTATAATATTATTTTCCTGTACGAGAATATATCCCTATATCTCGTCTTCTAAGATAGTTGAGTCATGAAAAATATATTTTTATGAATTTAAGTTCCCTTAAAATTTAAAGCCTCTCACCGATTTTCGCGAAATTAATCCGAGAATACTTTCTACGTTATTCTTTATCCGTACGGAAATTCGATCAGTTACATAAAATATATCTAAGTTTAAGATTTTGAGAAACATTTTGAGAAGCATTGTTCGAAAAAATGTCCAGAGCATTTCTCGAAACGTTTTTTTCCAAAAATGGAAACTCCCTCATCCATTCATGACAACATTCAAAAATTCATCACAAAACTTTTTTCAAATATAAGAACAAAATTCCAACCCACATGTTGCAAACATTTTTCCTACACGTCGTTTTTCGACGTTTTGCAGCATTCCCATTTCACAAAATCCTCGAAAAACAAAGTGTCACAAAACCAAAGTTTCTTGCGCATAAAGAACCAAAAACCGCTAGCTCCCCAAGATGAAAGCTAGAGCGTAATGCGCGCACTAATTACGCACCTTTATACACATATCACGCTAGATTTCCCAATCTCCAATACATGAGGCTGACTGACGTACCGGGAAACAGAAGGATTCCCGTCGAGACATGAAGGATTACGGTTGGTGGTACATGGATCCTAGTGATTGGCATTCTTCGTTCCTGCTGATTGGCATTCTTGTAATTTGCTGCGAAGAGTGAGCGTATTAGGAGCGAAGTTTTGGCTATACGGGAGCCATCGATTATTGACGGCGCTACTCAACGGATGGATAAATCAATATTCTCCAGCACGATGGCCGGGCTGGGATTGATCGCACAGGACTACAGAATTCAGTTGCCTCAGCGTCCTGGAGAGCCGAACGCACATCGCTGAACTGCTCTTGCGTAGGAATACATAATTTATCATATATATATATATATATATATATATATTTGAGGGTGGATATGTACGATGTATACGAACTAAAACTGGAGAGACAGCAGCTCAATCCTTCAGCTCGGAAGTTTCTGGCTACATAAGCTAGACGGGAGAAGGAAGGAATTTCGGTTCCACCAATTTTAGAGATCCAATGAGACTTTCGAATGTATCTTCACCATCATTTATCATATCTTTGGAATTAGAGCTCGGAGGAGTGCAGGATCCGAATGAATAAGACTTATGGTATTAAAGTTTGCATCGTTGGGATGCAACGGAAATACATTTTTGGCGTACTATCTACTTACTTTTTTCGGCATATTTAGGCTGGAAAAAAGCGCCGTAACATTTTTGAAGATCCTTATTAGGGTTCAACCACCTAAACTAGGAGAAAAAGGGTTTACACATTTTTGTCTAGACTTGAGAAAAGTTATGATGTCACGATTTTTTTCAGCTTTTTCTTAATTCTCCCAGAAGAAACATATATAACAATTGAAAATATTATTGTTTTTTTTTGTTTCAGTCAAGAATTACGATCTGCATATTTCCCGCCGATTGTGGTCTGCAAGACGCACATGGAATAGGTTGATAAATCGCCTGCAGTAATTCATTGTTTCATGTTGACATTTTTTTTTATACATTTCAAATCAACATAAAAATGTATCTCAATGTTTACTGGGCGCGCTTGTTTTTCCCTTGTAAAAAATTTTCCGAAAAAAAACCCTTTCTGGACCGCCTAATTCTGGCTCCCGCCTTAAATAAAAATCATGAGAATGAGCAACTTTTTTCTCGCCTAAAGTGATCTCCCCCTTAAGACTTTGCCTTCTCTCTCTTGCTCTTGCTTTTAACATATGTTTATACACATAGTGCTACGACACTTTAAATCCTTGATATCCATGTTACACGTAGGCCATCAGCACATCTGGCTACTTTGCAGACAATCCTTAAGTTTTTCTAAATCAAGTTCTTGATTTTGTCTCCAGAACGATCTGGGCAACCGTCATGTAAATATGTTCACATTGATCTCGCAGTGATTTTGAACCTATTGGGGGCTGTACAGAAAGTCGATTATGGGGGTCACTTGCCTACTGGGAGAAAGATCTTTGGGGTCGAATATCTTCGAAATGATGTTCAAGTGATCCCAATGATGTTTAAGTGATCATCGATGGAATGCAATCAAAATTATTCTTCCAAATTCCCTGAAATGCTTTTAAGCAGATTTACGCTACGGTCATTCAAACCCTCCAAACATCCCTCATTAGGTCTTCAAACTCAATTTTATAAAAAGCAAGGACATGTTTCGGTTAGTAAAAAAAAACATCAAGAAATAAACGAATAAAAAAGAATATTTTCATTGACGTTCAACGAGGCGAACTTCAACGTCGTATTCTCTACAAACGCACCCACACATCCGCAATTCTCGTCCTACTCTCCTGCCCAATCAATCGTTCGTGGTAGATGAGTCCATGGCTTCGTGACATGATGAGGCCACGGTGACATCTCTCACCGAATGTTGATCGAGGGGTTGGTGATTAACGGAACAGGCCTGCGATGACGAAACGTCGATCGACGAAAGGTCTCGAAAGACTTTTTTTTTTTTTTCAAAAAAGAACCACAAAGATCGCGAGTAGAAAAAAAATCAACAATTGTGAACTTTTTTCCATGAGTGTGAAGGCGCGAGGTCTCAGTCGGGGACCGGGACTATCTGCAATTTGTGGGCTTCTTCATTACAACGGCTGCTGAGTGAACATGCGATTGGAGGCCGCGTTCAAAGGCATATTAAGGGACTCGCAAGCGTCTATAATTAATAACGCTCGAGCGAGCGTGCTTTGGTCGCCCGGGCGCCGAACGAGAGGGTCTGGGGGACCGGAAGAGCGGCCGATGACGGAAGAAGCGGAAGTCGCGCAGGTACCTGCGAATCTCGGTCCGTATCAGTGAACTCTACTCAATCGCAGGGGCTCGAGGGATTCGAAATTACGTTTCGACCGTTTGCTATAGGTAAAGAGCGCGAGGGGCTGGGTGGAGGGGGGGGGGGGGGGGTACACACCCGCAACAAGCGAAGAGAGCGTGGCCGGAAAATCGTCCTGTCAAACGTCGATTTACGCATCACCACGCGGCCACTTCAACATCAAAGAGTTCCGTGAGACATTAACGAGAAACTCATTCCAGGCGCGAGGGCTTCGCTGCTGATGACACGGACGAGGAACTAACTTGCACGTTTGTAAATCCACTGCATCAGCGCGCGCACCCGAACTGGCCGATATTAATTTCCTATCTTGCTGGATCTCGGGCCGTCCACGCGACCGCCAATGTGAGGCGGAATCATCTAGGGTTTTTCTGGGGGACTCGGGGAACACGACTGGGGGAATAGGGGAAAAATTACTCGGATTTGTTTTTCACTTAAATCGCCTAGGGATTTTCTGGGGGACTCGGGGAACGCGACTGGGGGAATCGGGAAAAAAAAATAAGTAGGATTTGTTTACTTCTACTATCTAGGATTTCTCTGGGAGTCTCGGGAACGGGCCTGGGGGAATGGAGAAAAAAGAACTAGGATTGCGTTTACTTAAATTACCGGGGGATTTTCTGGGGGACTCGGGGAACACGAGTCGGAGAATCGGGGAAAAAATTACTCGGATTTGTTTTTTAATTAAATTATCTAGGGATTCTCTGGGGATCCGGGGAACGGGCCTGAGGAAATGGAGAAAAAAACAACTGGGATTTTGTGAACATCAATTACTGAGAAAAAATAACTGGGATTATTTTAACTTAAATTACCGGGGGATTTTCTTGGGGACTCGGGGAACACGACTGGGGGAATCAGGGAGAAAATGACTCGGATTTGTTCTTTGATTAAATTATATAGGAATTCTCTGGGGGTCTCGGAGAACAGGCCTGGGGGAATGGAGAAAAAACAACTAGGATTTTGTTTACTTAAATTACCGGGGGATTTCCTTAGGGACTCGGGGAACACGACTAGGGGAATCAGGGAGAAAATGACTCGGATTTGTTCTTTAATTAAATTATATAGGAATTCTCTGGGGGGTGTCGGAGAACAGGCCTGGGGGACTGGAGAAAAAAAACCACTAGGATTTTGTTTACTTAAATTACCGGGGGATTTTCTTGGGAACTCGGGAAACGCGACTGGGGGAATCAGGGAAAAAATGACTCGGATCTGTTCTTTAATTAAATTATATAGGAATTCTCTGGGGGGTCTCGGAGAACAGGCCTGGGGGAATGGAGAAAAAATAACTAGGATTTTTTTTAACTTAAATTACCCAGGGATTTTCTGGGGCTCTCGGAGAACGCGACTGTCGGGAAAAAAGCGAGTGGGATTTTTTACTTTAACCATTTAGGGATTCTTTGGAGATCTCGGGGAACGGGTCTGGGGAAATCGAGAAAAAATGACTCGGTTTTTTATTTGGATTCTCTCGGGATTTTCTGCTGGGCTCAGGAAACGGAGATGGTAGAACGGAGAAAAAAATAACTAGGATTCTTTTCTACGTGGATTGTCATGGGGAAGACTGTCTAAAAATCATCAACACAGCCACGAAAAAAATCCAAGGAATAAAAGTGAAAACCACTACAACGAGTCTTTTTCCCCAAGTAAAAATGAAACAACAATGGAAACAGTATAAATTTTCCATCGGCATCTGAAATTATCCGCGGAAACTTTCTCGACGCGCGTAAATTACAAGCGGCTGCGGGGTTATGAATTTTCTCAAACGAGCTCAGCTTTTCAAATCTCAGCTTCGAATCGCAGCGAAACTTCCACTTCCCGATTAGTCGCAGCTGGGGTCCGCGATTTCATACACGACTCGTAGAGAACCCCGGGACGCGCAAACGTGACTAGAGATGTCACGTTTAACGCGTTTGATAAATGCCCCGTAGAATTCACGAGACGCGCGGATGTACGACCGTTTGTTACGCAATACCCACTACCAAACGCTCCACGTGATCCCGTCTCGCTGTGCATTGAATTTCGTAAAATATTGCGTTTCGGTGGACGTAACAGACGGTGCACGGTCCTGTTACCTCAGACGACGATCGTTGCGAGGTAGAAAACCAAGACACACGTACACTCGTGCACGTCTTCTCCGCATGTTATAAAACTGCAGGCTCCGTATGTTTGGACGTTGTAATTCGAGAACTACCGAATCAATTTCGATGAATCTTTCACGGGAACGCGGCTAGGAGTCTGAAATAGGATTTGATCTAATGGACGTTACGCTGTGTACTTAATGGCAATAATAATAAACAAAAGTCACAAAGATCGTATTTAAGGGGTTACCCCCACTTGCGATTTTGAAAAAATCGATTTTTTTTATTGCATTTTTTTGAAGTATAAGTACCCGAGAATATGTCCTGAAAATTTCAAGTCGATCCGAACAAAATTGACTGAGATATGAGCGTTGAAAGAGAAGAATCCGTTGTGTAAACGACCGGAAATTGAAACTTTAAACGCGTTTTTCTCAAAATGGCATTTCTGAAGGCGATGACCAAGATCTTCTTGAAATTTTGCAGGCTTATTTAATACATAAAAATGTAGTCTTTAATCGTTCGATTTTTTTTTCGAAAAAAAAAAATGGCCGTTTTATAGCCAAAAAACGGCCGTTTTTTTTTCGTTAAAATCGAACCATTAACTTTGACTGTCCGCCATTTTGTGAAAAATAAATATTTTTTAAAATCCTTCGATTAAAGACTAGTTTATACTTATATTTGACTAAATCCATCCGCATTTTTTTTTCAGACGATCCACTTCGCCGCAATGTTGATCACCGCAAACCGTGTATATAAAAACATTATTCCATTGACGGCCATTTGCCACAAAACAATGTAATATTTTTCAATAAAAAAATTACTGAAACTTCTTCAAGATGTGTTCTTTAAGATGTTATATTGATCGATTAAAAAAGTTTTGTAGTTTTTTTTTACATTCATGAAAAGGGCCTTTTTTGCGCTATAAGTGGGGGTAACACCTTAAAAGAAAAGAAAACAACGTTGAAATTTGCATTGTGGCAACGCAACGACTTTTTCCTTAATTTTTCATTGATTTGTTGAAATTCATACTTCATATTGATATTTATCGCCATACAAAAGCCTTTTTTTTGGTTATTAAAGTCATAAGCCGTTAATAAGACTTCGCGAAAAACGTTTGAGGGACTTTAAGAAACGCCCGAAAAATGTTAACGATAGAAAAGAATTCATTTTTGCTGGACTCTAACGATGCAAACTTCAAAATAAAAAAACAAACGAATAAACAAAGTTGGAGAATAAATCTGTAGGGCTGTATATTTTTTTAATTTTCATAAATAGACTTTGCAGTTGTTTATTATTTTAATTAGGCGATATGTTAAAAATTTTAAAGAAACTTTAAACGAAAAACCGAGTTGAGACGGGACACCACAGTTACGGATGAAAATATCGATTTTTCGCGTTTTTTTTTTTTCGAAGTATGCATATTCGAGAATATGTGAAAATATTTCAAGTCGAAATTTAGAAAATTTACCAATACGTATGCTAAAACTTTCAATCGCGTTTTTCTCTGAAGGACTTTTCTCGATCTGACCGGAATCATAACTCTACCTATATTTGGCCGAATTACAATTACATGAAAAAAATGTATTTCCGTAATTGCAGTAACTATCGTTATACATAGTCCTTTTTTATTTAGTATTTTTAAGCCCCCAAATATAAGTATAAATTTCGCTAAAATTACAATTTTTTAACACCCGAAATTTAGTGATTTATACAGATTGTAAAACTTTTTTATTTTTATTTTTCAGACCAACTATTGTCAAGTTATTGATCCGGCCGTTGGACCACATTTATTATACAAAGGCTCTATTATACCTCAAGAACGTTTTTAATTTTTAAGTTCTTTTTAATAAAAATTGACACAAAATAAGCTGAATGTATGCTCAATAACTTACCCTTCTTCCAAATATCGAAAACATAATCAACTAGACAAAAAATTTGGAAAAAACGACCTTCATTCGGTCCGTTACAATGGTATTTTCCCTTAAATAGTTACCAAAAAATTACAATTAATGGAGAATGCTTTGTCTGTTTTGTATATCTCTAGTTCTACATATAATGAAACTTTAAGGGCGGCTTTTCTTTGAAATTTTTTATTTTTGTGAAAATTTTGTTACAGAACGGTTATATTAACTAAATGAATTGATAGTGGAGGGGGATTTCGTAGAGAAGAATCCCACATAGTGAGGTTGTGAGGTAGTGCGGACCCTTTTCAGTAACTTATATAATATATATCACAATCATACCAAAAATGATAAAAAGTGTATATAATTGAGGGGGCAAGTTTGCCATCGATAGAATTTCAACGCAGGCGAAACCGAGGGGCCAACTAGTATATGTATATATCTATTCATCCCGCTGTTCCAAGATGCTATTGAAGTTAGCATCATTGGGGCTCAATGGAAATCTTTTTTTAGCGTCCTCAAATTTCTTTCAACACATTTTAGCTACGAAAAGTACCCCAACATTTTGTATCATACTTCTTTGAAAATCTCCCACCAAAATGTGCACAAAAAGCTCGAACAATAAAAACAAGAAGATCGCAATATAAAAAAGAGATTGAACTGATGTTTCAAGGATATTCCCCCAGTTTCAAGTCAGTCGTTGAATTTGTAACAAAGTGATAATTAAAATGGCATTTGCATTAAAATTCTCACATTCATCTTCATATATACAGGGTATCTTGTGATGAATGTGTAATCCTGCAGCTGTCGATAGGTCAGATCATGTCCTACTATATGCTGGAATTTCAGTTTAGTAAAAGTCCCACGGTTTTCGAGATAAAAATCATCTGCTTTCGGTTGTTCCCATGCAGTTTCTACAAACGATAACTTTTTTACCCAGTTTAAAAAAAATTCTCTTGGTTATTTGCTGTATCTGATAAAGTCTGCTTTTTAACCTTAAATGGTAAGGAAACTTAATGAAAAAAGATCTTATGCATAATTTTCATACAAACCAATTCGAACATCTGACTTTGATGGCCTGTGCGGTGTAAAAAAAATATATTGTGCCAATTACTTAAAAAAGTTCGTTAGTTATTGTAGATTCATATCATTTGTAGAAATCGCATGCGAAAAACCAAAAGCAGAAGATTAATTTCAAAAAAATAACGTAAAGCCCAAAATCTCGAAAATCATGAGATTTTTACTAAACCAGCATATAGTAGGACATGATATGACCTATCGACAGTTGCAGGATTATCCATTTATAACAGGACACCCTGTATATCTATATAAACTTGTACACCATAACTGTAAGCCACAGTACACCATTATAAGTACTCAGAAGATTGGAAACTTCACTTAAGTCCGCTTCAGCCTCCCCCGCTACACGTACATGCATGCGCACCGCTATATTTGCTTCCTTCCACTGGTCTTGTCAACCGGTTCGGTGTCATTTGCATATGAATCACGATCAGAGAAACACGAGCGTTTCCCAAACGAGAATGTACGTACGAGCACACGGAAGATAGCGGTATGTCAGCGACTATATATATATATATATATATATACACCCACATATCAGTTGTATGATATGAGAAGAAACAATGGTTTACAATTATGCAAATTGTGGCCAAGATGTGATGTGTCTTCGAAAAAAATGGTGCGTACATGCGTCGGGGACAACCCGATGGCCGCGAATGTCCGACGATATCAGGGAAGCGAGTAGATGACTCATCGCGAAAAAAGCAAGTAACACATATCCGTAACGAGTAGAGTGGTACAATCGTGTGAGCTCAGCGGGTATCCCACTGGCGTCGATGAAGAACCCGAGGATGCGTGAATCTGTACGCATTTAGACGGTGTAGAACTTTCAGCACTCGCAGATTGAAAAAAGGGATTTGATTCTATGATTTTGTGTGCTTTAGATTCGGGGACAATTGGTGGACATTGTTAAAACTATGGTAGTGTAGAGGTTGTTGATTATGAATGATAGCTCAGTAATGGTAAGAAGAATGGGAGAAAATTGATGATAAAGTGGGGAGGAAAAAAGTGATGTTAATTTCGCTAGCTTCCTTTTGATGATAATTCCAAAGGCGACTCAAAAGAGAGGGAGAGAGAGAGAGAGAGAGAGAGAGAGAGAGAGAGAGAGAGAGAGAAAAGATTGACTGGTCGATTGATTGATTGACTGCTTGATAGTTTTATTATGCCCTAGTGATGTCACATTTGTGCAAAGTAGGTACAAACACATGACAAATTTTACTATTCTTCGTTCGTGACAAAAAGTAATGCGAATATTAACAAACAAAAAACAAGTGCAAAGATAACACATGGAACGTATTTTGATACTATTTTTTTAGACTTAGAAACAGAGAGACAAATATGTGTTCATTTTGTGCTCTAAGATCGAAGTCCCCTAGGAGCACCGTATAACGAGAAAAAGAGGGTGGCGGGGGAGAGGAAAACATAATGAGATACGAATGGAGGAAATAAAAATCTGCGTGGGCCAATATAACGATGCAGGTCCAAACGCTTGCGAAACTTCCACCGGACTATCAGAATTCCAGGAAGATAACTCGGCTTTCTATCTTCGATGCTTCGCTGCACTCGCTTATCGGGAGAAGCCATATTGAAAATCAATTGTCCACATTTTTTTCCCAGGCTAGATATATCAATACATCATTAAATATACAACACATGCCAAAGCAGGTCTTCCAACCAATCTGGCTGGAAGTCCTTCCAGCGAGATTGGTAAGAAGTCCTTCATCGGCGTACTCTTCGTGGACAACTATCGATTGGTTCAGAACCTTCATTGGAATCTTTCAGTTTCCTTCATTTTCCACTTTTTATTTATATATTCTGGTTTTTCTTCACTTCTACATATATTTTCCGCTTTTACTTGCATCATGTGGCGTTATCTACCTCCCTTACCCCTTGCCTATTTGTGTCTCTGTCTGCCCGCGACCCAGTCTCGCCCTCCCTCGCAACTTGATACAGAGAGAGAAGGACGGAGAGAAATGAGTAGCCCATCGAAAGTGCCAATCTCCGTCCCGATGGGGGCACACACACGTGAGGAAAAATCTACTCTCGGTCGCAGCGGGAGGGAACGGCAATAGCCGTACCCGAGTCAGCCAACCAGAGAGCCAGCATGATTTGCATATGAATCTAAATCGCGAGAGGATGAGAGAATATGAGAGAGAGAAAGAGGAGAGAGAGAGAGAGAGAGAGAGAGAGAGAGAGAGAGAGAGAGGACCGGGAATAGCTGGACAGACGACGTTGTTTGCGAGTGTATGTGGAACACGTGCGAGGGAGGAAAGCTTCGGGTACGTCGTGGCTCTGTTGGTGGAGTTTTTGGTCCAAGTTATCTGGAGGTAGTGCTGGTAGCGAGTGGGAAATTGCGACAAAAAGAAAAAGCCAAAATTAGTTAGCTCCCTGCAGTGACGGTGGTAAGCATGCGAATGCAGAACCTCGCCTGAAAATGTAGTAGTAACAGTCCACCATGTCGGAAGCTGGTAGAGAGTGAAAGAGAGAGAGAAAGAGGAGAGAGAGAAAGAGGAGAGAGAGAGCTGCTCCAGCACCATGTGACCTGCACTGAAAAACGTGAATTCCACGCGAGATGCATTGAGGGTGAAACATATAGATGCCTGTTACTAGGCTAGTGTATTTCACCTATGTCGTGAATACGATTTCTGCACGCAACACTCCAGACGGCACGTACGTACCGGCGATATTCACATAGTGATACATTCGGAAACTGGTCGCCACCCATCCGTATTCATCACCCAAAATTCACACGCCTACAATGACGTCCTGGTGTCCAATTGCTGCTGGGATCATCAGCCTAGTAGGATGATCATCATTAAGACCTTTGCTAGGATATGATGCTGTCAACGGCTCTGTCTAGTTTCTAAAGAGACTATGTTCACGTATATGCCAAGGCATATTCATTTCTTGCTTCTGGGCATCTAGATTTCAGTGGTGGCAAGTGAGCCAAACCGGTACCAGGATGATCAATTGGAAGATTGTATTCATTGGGAGGTTGGGACAGTGGGTGAGGATAGGAGGTTGCTGCGTTTTTTGCTTCAGCTTTGGATAATGAGAGGTCGGGAACTTTTAGAGGCAGAGAAGAAGATTTTCTCCAGATTAGGAACTACCAAAGTTCGTATTGGTGTTCAGGATTTCAAGATTCCATCAAGATTATCTTCTTAGTCTTGTCTATTTGTCACTTGTCGGTTTTCAGTTCCTCAGAGAACCCCCAGAGTGTTGCCCATTTAGTCGCCCAATCGTGTAGGACAAACAGTGGGAAACTTCTTTCCCATGTGTATAGGCAGCTCAGAAAAAAATGATCACCAATGCTAACCCTGTACAACAATTTAGTAGTCGCCCAGGCCTCAGCTGTTGATGTTTCTGCAGATGATGAGATGAGGATCACTGACATGTTAACTGCATCAGAAGTCGAGACTGCCTTGATATTTAATCTTGAGAATTCAACAGCAAACGTAAACCTACTCGTGATAATTTTTTTTCCAGATTGGCTCATTAACGCCCTCCTACCAGTTTCGCCAAGTGTCATCACCACGCAAATGACAAACCCTAAAAGGCTTCTCAATCAACGCCGGACCGATGAAGGACAACTGGCGCAAATTCATGGATTATGTAGCCGCAAGAAAGTACAGCGGAGGAGTGAAGTACGACAGGCTAAGGGTAAGGTTGGAAGTAGTTGAGAGATGCGCACATTCATCGATGTATGCGCGAAGCAACCGATACACCGTATATGAGGGATTTCTGACCACCTCGGTAAACAAACTCACCCCTCCAAGCTGCAGGGTTTTTTACGCAGCCTAGTTACAATTTCACAAACCCTCAACTCTCGTACTATTTTGTCGGAATTTTCCTCTTTGGGCCTCAAGATAGCGGAATTTGATTGTATGACGACCTGGACAATGTTGAAATGTTGACAATGCTATCCCTTTTCGGATAAGGTTGTTTATCTTTTTGGCATAGGGCGGTATAATTCCATACCTTTGTGCATTACAGATAGAGTGGGTTTTTTTAAACGGACTATTTTGAACTAGATTATCTAATGTCAAAAATCAAACAGATTTCGTTAATGAAGATGAAGAACCGTCATATCGCCCGTGACTAGATACTTCGATGTAAGTATATATATTCTAGAAAAAAAAAACTGTTCATCAAGAAAAACGGCACGAAAACTTTGAGCGAAGGTTGTACGTAGCCGATTTTTTCAATGTTGAACATTACTATTTTAAAGACTGCTTAAATACAAAAAAGGGCCTTGAAAATGGAAAAAAATGTCCAAAATATCGGCATTGTGTAAAAAAAACCAATATAAAAAACGGCTACGCATAACGATAGCAAAATTTGTATAGATATCGATAAATTGTTGACTTTTTATATACACGTAACCTTTCACGAAGATATCGGTGGGACAATAAAGAGAATTTTTTTTCGCCGTCAAATCAAGGCATATATTTCGGTTAATTTCAAAGATTTTTTCATAAAAATTGGTATACTAGATGAATGTGTTATACTTCATAAGATGAGTATAAACCCGATCCTTTCATAGTTAGTTATGTCTATGAAAAAAAAACGCAATTATTGACGACGAAGCACCCGTTACGTAACGGAAGAGAGAGGGGGAGTCCGGCCAGGCGTTACGGTCCTGGTACGGGGGGGGGGGGGGGGGGTGAATTTGGCGTTATGTAATTTGTACACGCCCCCTATATTAATTTCTATGATTTCTATGATTATATTCTATGATTAATCGAAGAAATTTCCGAAATATCGAAAATCGATATATCGGACGCGTGCTCACAGTGAG
This sequence comes from Ophion obscuratus, assembly GCA_964007375.1. Classification (NCBI taxonomy): domain Eukaryota; kingdom Metazoa; phylum Arthropoda; class Insecta; order Hymenoptera; family Ichneumonidae; genus Ophion; species Ophion obscuratus. The sequence goes on along the minus strand of OZ023316.1, from coordinate 53,761,091 downwards.
TCTTGATTTTTGCAAAAAAAATGAGAATTTTCCGTTCATCAAATCGAAAGTATACATCAGAAAGAAAAATCCTTCGGTCAAATACTATATCTTCACATATAAAAAAAGCCGTAAAAATTTCACAAAATATATTTTGCTCACCGACTTTGAAAATGTAGTTTCGAGAAAAAAACGTTTAAAGTTTCCAACGACGCTCTGAGCGTTCCGACGGGCGTCAACGTTACAGCCTATAAGCCCCATCCTTTGATTTAGGAAAAAGTGATTTTTCGACTTCTACAACTAGGCATAACTCTTGAAGGCGTCTTCTCATTTTACAATTTGAAAAAAAAAATCGATTATTTTAATGACATTTTTCGAAAGCATACATATCCAAAAGTATCATACTAAAGATTTATCTAGATCGGAGGAGTCTAACTGTATTTTTGTGTGACCTCTACTACTTTACCACCTGAGCACGTTCATCTGCTCGTTAACAACTTTAAACGCGTTTTTCTCAAAACGACGCTTTTCGACGGCTTGTTGATAAAATCTTCGAAACTACTTAACCAATCCTTATGAAATTTTAACCACGTATTCTTTACAACTATAGCTCGTATCAAGGATTTTTTTAAATTTCGATATTCTTTTTTTTTTGTGCAACAAAACGGTAAAAAACATGGTTTTTTTTTCTTTCGAAAAATGTCCGCCATTTCGTTATTTTTGCATATATAAAAAATCGTATTATATGCGCTATAGTCATTAACATACTGAATCTAAAACCGTTTGATTTTTTTATTTCCGGTGATCCGTCTCCGAGATTTCATCAACAGCGCAGACCTGTAATTTTTTAGGACATTTTTTTAACTACCATGTTCGTCTACAAACAGTGACTTAAATTAATAATTTTTTTTAAAAGGTTTATGCACTGCGATACCTCAATACACGGATTGACGAACAGGAGGAAGAATGGCTCGTAGGCAATGTTTTAGAGGCTGCGCGTGAGGCTGTGACAATGTTCTGAGAAACACCTTTGCGGTGGACACGATTACTAAAAAACTATTAATCCCGTCCATGCCAAATTTATACCACTTATTTATTATAATAATAGCTAGGGCCTGAACGGAGGATTTTGAATTTTGTAAAAAAAATGTAACAAAAAACCGAAAATTTAGCACTTCAACAAATGATTTTTTTTGTTAAAATTATCGTCATTTTTTCGTTAATCAAATTTTTTACAAATCCTTCGTCCAGGCCCAAGTCAATGCTCTAGTCAATATACTAATGAAATCTTATTCAAATTCTGATTTCAGAATCACCGTTCTCGAGTTATCATGTCCACCGCAACTGATGCTCAAAAGAAGGCGCTCCTAAAAGACAGCTGGAGTTGCGCTATTTTGAAAATTTTTTATTTAAAAAAATTGTACAAGTACATGAACATATGTACTAATCGATGTCGTTCTCTGTTTTTCAATAAACATTTATTGTCCCGTCGAAAAAAAAATCAAGAAAATCACGTCCCTTCGCCCGCTACAAGTGGATATAAGGCCTTAATGTATTTCGAAAGTGTATTTATTAAGTGTAACAACTTTTATATCAATAACTATAATAAAAAAAAACCTATAAAAAATGCATGAAAATAGCCTTTTTTAGCGTCTAAAGTGAGAAGACGCCTTAAACTCAAGCGAATCAAAGTTATCACCAATTGCATTTATACGTGGATTTTGAGAGCGGCTGACTTTTCGATCCCCGTCGACATTTTTCGCTGTGTGAGATGGAGTTTTATCAACCGTCGCGAGTTGCCGCACAATCTCCGCATCGCGAAGCGATTTCATCGATATTCCAGTACTATAAGAAACGGGGCTCGGTTTAATGAAATCACAAACTCATATGGGATTCGATAGAGACGCGGGCGGGAAGAGCGAAATGGATCTGTGTAAAAGCGAGTATATAAGCTCCAAGAGTGGTCGAGTCGATATTGATGCCATTATTCGTATAAAAAATCATCCGTGATAAAAAGTAGTCGTGTACCATCCAGAATCTAATTGTACCGGCGATTTTAATGTTGTTTGCGAAAGTTTCCCCGGACGGGTCAACCCTCAGCGCGGGTATGAAAAATCGATGGGATGAATAACCGACATGCGCGATAGCGCACTGGCTTATCATGAGACCGACGTTTGCATCGTTGAGGTGCAAATAAACATCATCTTTTCTCCACCAGCTCAATATTTTTTGACAGATTTTAGCTCCAAATATCTCCGAACGATTTTTTTTTATCTTCGGAGATCGGCAGTCGAAAAGTCGAAAAATATTTGGTATAGGATTGCAAATAAGGAAATGAAAATATAAAAAAGAATTTTCGTCGCATTCGAGCGGGACGAAATTGAACTGAAAGTCAGTGAACGTATAGCCACCTTCGGCGTAGGTTTTCCACAGTTTCCCTGTGCCCTCGTGCAAACGTGCGTACAGTGTGGCATAAAAACAGCGAATGTGGGCAACACACACTTCGGGTGGTCGGTACGGACCTGGGAATAGTGAAGTGATAAGTGCAGGGTGAAAGTAAAAGGGATCGTAAAGCCCTCAAGGGCAAGTAAAAAGTTGTCTTTGAGGGCGAATTAAATCCATCGTATGGCCCTCAAGGACAAGTGAAAGTTGCACTTGAGGGCTTTACGATCCCTTCTACCTACACCCTTCCTTTATCACTCAATTTCGAATCTAAAAAGATCGGAAAATGAAATACAGATGTCTCAAACGAACGATATGGATACATTTTTTTTAAATACATCAATGAGAAATAAAATTGACAAAAAATCTCTCAAGGGTGGTAGAATATGTTAAATCGTCATAAAATTATAAAATGATGGTATTGAAAAATTTGCATCGTTGGAATGCAACGAAAATTAATTTTTTTTCCAATCTTCAACTTGTTATCTAAATTTTCTGGCCATTCTAGGCTACGAGAATGGCTCACCGGTTTTTTGGCATTTTTTTCTGACGATGAGTTCTGCAACCCGAATTCGCAAAAATAATATTTTGGATGACAGTGAAAACGAAATAAAAAAAATTCGTTGTGCCCCAACAATGCAAGATTCAAGACATATGCAGAATGACATAAAGTTCGATCTGCATTATCTTTTCGTCTTTTAGACCCAAAACTGGACATCCTGACGAGTTGTCATGCTGTGATCTCTCATTTTAAGAAATCGCGTCACAATTTGCTGGTTCTCCGGAGTTTGTGAATGAAAAAAAAAATCATTCAAAAAACAAGATAAAAATTAATCTACCCGCTCTTCCCCTCCGCGCCTGACCTTTGACCTTTTTGTCTCTTCCTTCTGTCGGAGCTTGAATAAAACATCACGAGAGATGAGCATCGCTTCGACGATACGTCACATCGATGACCAGGCTGCCCCAGTTCGTCCCCCAGGATGAACGCACGATCCGAATGATTTGTCCGTTCGACGGCATCAGCCTAGATACGTGTGATGTCATTCGGGCCTCGTTTTCATTCCGAGGAGGAATCGCGTAGCCTCCCAAAGTCCTCGCGCAGGCCGGAGTGTATATACGTAGTTTTCCGCATGCAGAGCATCAAATGTAAGCAAATTGTATTCACGTATGCGGACCTGGACTCTCGTTGAGATGCATCCCAAGATGAAAGGATCGTCACCTGATTCTGAATTCCGAAGCACCGTACACACACGCGCTTCAGATCTCGCCGCTCGTGCAATCGCATTCGAGTGTCCAATTTGGCCGCTCTCCACACGACGCGTCACTCCCATCCCGTGTCGTTTGCCATTTTTTTGTCCTCCTCGTCTTTCGGTGCAGCATCGTTGCATGAGATGGGTAACGTTATAGATTCATGGGAGCTTTTCGTCAAATACTCGTATAGTGCAGCCAAAGGCTCTCTCTCTCTCTCTCTCTCTCTCTCTCTCTCTCTCTTTCTAGGTCGATTTGTTTTTTCCTCGGAACTGGTGACCGATATATTTACCATTTTCCATTGGGTACCATTTCTCAAACGGCTTTTGACGCGGCTTTTAATCTCACACCGGAATAATGAAATATAAGAAACGTGTCAATATTGAATGCATCCTATGCATGAGTGTAGACCTTGGTGGGTGCCCCTTTCACGAGGCGAGTTGGACCGTGCCATTGCGTGGCCAAGTATACAAGTGGCCCTTTTGCGCGCGCCCTACTTGTGTATTGGAGGCCCAAAGCGGATACTTTAAGGGCATTTAAAAAAAGCCGTTATAAAATGTCATATTCAAACAATTGGTTTTGCTATCGGGTGCTAAACTTATCGTACTTTAATAGTACATTCACACATTACCAGTAAATCTTCAAAATACAAAGAATGAAACGGATTACAAAACTAACGATTGCCCGCTTTGCCCAGGGGGGTGCCTAAAGCGGATGCGGCTTCTGGAAAAAGCGGGCACGCAGAGGGTAAAGCGAGCACCCTGTTTTTTTTTCCTGAGATTAGGCATCAATAAGAATAAAATAGGGAATCATGGGGGAAAAAACTATGAATGTACCCACATATTTTATTGCACACAAATCATTGTTATTATCGTAAACGAACTAAAAATTTACCTTTTTTTTTTCTTAACAGTTAGTTAACTTAATTTTGTTGGCATTGGATTTTGGTCGTTTCTTCTTAACAATCAGTAAACATCAGTAAACATATTTTACCATATTTTAAAATAAACAAAATTTAGTAAACGTATTATACCATATTTTGAAATAAACCAAAATCAGCAAACATATTTTACCATATTTTAACATTTTCAACATTCAGTAAACACATTTTAACATACTTTAACATTTTTTACATTCAGTAAATTTATAGATTTACCTTAATTTAAACTTATAGATTTTAAATTCGGATTTACCATCTGAAAATGATAGTGGATATCGTTATAAGAAGGTAACAATACCATTTTCAAACATATAAAAAACATAGTTACTATAGATAATAGCGTTTTGGTGAGTTCCTACATAAATAAATAAATGGGAAAATATCATCTTAATTTCACATAGTCATTGGAGCATGGCGGGCACGTGCTCACTTTCCTAGAATAAAGATAAATAAATAGGAAAATTGTTTAAATAAAGTGTCAATTTTATTTAACACTGGGCATAGCGGGCACGTGCTCGCTTTACCCCGCCCGCTTCGCCCTTTTGCGCCACTTGGCGTTTTCATCAAACCTACCCGAAAAATTATTGGAATACATTCAACCAAATATGACCAAAAAAAGTGAAATAGGCATAAAACAATAGTCACATTTTAGTATTGGTCTATTTTACTGGTGAATCGACAAAACACGATGTACGTACTATGATTTTTTTTCTTCAAAACTCGTGAAATTTTGTGTTTTGCCACACGAGCCGCACGGTTAAAACCGTTAGTAGTAAGGAGGATGCCCGCTTTGGGCCCCCTTCTTCTATATATATCCGCATGATGGAGGACAGGACATTTTGTAACTTTTATATCTACCTATTTATTAGTAATTATTTATGTTTTTTCGAGAACGGTCCTGACATTTTTTTGTTTTTTTTTTCATTTTGGATACAGAGCCGTCCTCACAATGACCTTCATCTTTCAATATGCTCGAATTTATCCGCAGGGGATTTTGAAGAATTGTATGGGGACAATTGGCTACTGTGAGGACAGTCCTCGAAATCAAGTGTTTTCAAAATGAATTTCCCACACAAAAAAGTCCTTCAAATGACCTTTATCTTTGAATATGCTTGGGTTAATCTAAAAGTGAGTTTTAAGACATTGGAGTTTACGTAATATTAAATATGGGGACAATTGGCTACTATGAGGACGGTCCACGAAGTGAAATGTTCCCGAACGACCTTTACCTATATCTCTCTATGCAAATACCATACATTCGTATACAGCTACATTTCTATATATGCAAACAGAACATGAAAGAGAGCTTAATACAGAATTCAGCTTTAGCTTTTCGTGTTTGCTCTTCGTACCTCCATTTCTATTTCCCGGGACATTTTATCCGACGAATGTTTGAGGCAGCTCGACACAAAAGAAACGGACACAGGTAGCCGAAGAACGTGAAAGTGTAGGCAAGCCGAAGCGGTGTAGAATGAAGTGGAGAAAAAAATGAGGTCGAGCGAGGAAAAGGGAGAGGACTGGTAGGAAGAACGAAACAAAAAAGATTTTTTTTACAGCCTTTTAATAAGCGTGATCAATTTTCATAGCTTTTTATTCTGTACAATAATAATGTCAGATATGCAACAAAGGCAATAGAAAAGTCTGATTTTTTAAAGGTTTATTTACTATATTTCTGGTTACTGAAGTACCACACTTTTTTCGGCTTTGACAATTTTTTTTCGTAATTGTATCGTTACTATAACTTTATGATGGTTTACTGTTTTTTTTTCGATTTAAATAAAACAAACATTTTATAACCTTTATTTTTCAAATTACCGATTGTTGAGACTCAAAGAACGTAGGGTAGGACTTAAGAATATTTCTTCGTTTGCACTTTTGATCATTTCGAATACCCGAATGACAAAAGTCATAAAAAAGAATTTTAATGCATGAAAAATGAATAAAGATACACATCTCGAAAAAAAAAGAAACGCATACAAAAAGAATAATCAAAGATTTCCGTCGTAAAAAAAATAATTTAAATGCATCAAAAATAAATAATTTAAGATAGATATTCGTTAGAAAAAAATTTATTCTAGAAAAAATGAATAATCAACGATAGACAACGCTCTAAAAAAATTAATAATCAAAAATGTCTATCTGTAAAGAAAATTGAAATGCATAAAACATAAATCATGAAAGATAGATAGCTGTTAAAAAAATTGCGTTCTATAAAAAATTTATAATCGAAGATTTGTATTAAAAAAAAAATGCATAAAAAATGAATAATTAAAGGTTGGTACCTCTAAAAAAAATTAAATGCATTCTTGACGAGTAAAAATCGCTAAAAAAATACGTAAATTATAAAAACCTCACGATTATGGACGTTTTTATTTCCATTTCTAAATGCCTCTCTCTAAACGCGATTTCTCGACAATTCGAGATATCTTGAACACACGCGGGAATTGTAAACTGGAATTTTCGTGTCGCTTTATGTTTTTTTTTCTTCTTTCTTTCCCAAATAACAAAGATTTCTGTGTGCGAGGAAGCAAAATGGTGGGATATAATTTCCCGTGGCTTTGTGACAGGTTTGTTTAGTCCCGAGGAAGGCGACGTGAGAGCAACACTCAAAACGTCCCCTCGGGAAAAGTCTACGCGGCGAGCGCGTAGCAATCCACGAGGGAGATATGGCCGCTCCACGGTAAGCGACTATACATTTTTTTTCTCTCTCTTTCTTTCATAATTTACAGCGAGCTCGCGATAAATTACGCGGAAAGCACAACCGCGGAAAAGAATACGAGAAAAAAAAATAGCTCAGCGTAAAAAAAAAGCGAAAAAAAATTCTCTTTTCCGTTTCGCATTTGCCTCTAATTTCTATTCTTGCCTCTCATTTTTTCGAGCTACTCTTGCCGCCCTTTTTTTCTCCCCCGTGCAATGAAGCACAATAGTCCGGCGACCGCTCGCATTAAATTTCTCTCGCGTGCGATCCGCGTACGTTTTAAATTTCGTTTCGCGATTACGCAAGGATTGCCTCTGACAAGCAGCAAAATTTTATGTCACTGAAGCAGAATTTTTCGGTGCTCCTATTTTTATTCGTCTGTTTCAATTTGCAAGTAGAAATTTTGATTTATTTAGTTTTTAATCTTACATGTCCCCTTGTATAGCCTCGCAGGCTTTTATGATCCCAGCTGTTCACTTTCATCCCAGCATTAATTACTGGGTTGTTTCCAGTGCCTGGAGACCCCCCACCCCAGGCCCTGGTAACTGGATGATCCCCCAAGCACTGGCAAGTGGGGGACCCCCCCCAGGCACTGGCAACTGGGGGACCAACCCCCCCCCCAGGCACTGGCAACTGGGGGACCAACCCCCCCCCCCCCCCAGGCACTGGCAAATGGGGACCCCCCAGCGCCCCCGCAAGGTGGCCCACTCATGAGATAGCACTTTGCATCGTCGGGATCCAATAAAAATTAATATTTTTCTATTGCTTTAATTTATTTTGACAAACTTTGCCTACAAGAATGCCTCGATTATTTTTTTAAATGCTTGTTCCGAGATGAACAATATCAAAGTACAAAAAAATACTGTTCGAAAATAAAAATAAAATTTATATTTTATAATTTCATTTCCTCATTTTTATTATTAATTAAAAGAAAAATATTTTTATTGTTATACAACATTTTTTATTATTATATAAAATGGTTATCATCATCGTTTTATTATTATTCAAAGGCTTAATCTATACAAAACTTGTCTATAGCAGTCAAATTCATTTTATTTATATAAAAGTTTTGTATAATAATGCAATTAGTTTTATTTATATAAAAGTTTTGTATAATAATGCAATTAGTTTTATTTGTGTAAAACTTTCATTGCATTCCAATAATGCAAACTTCACGTCAACGTTCGAAAAAATTATCTCCGTGGACCACACTCGTCACAATTGGACGTCATTTGCGAAAAAAAAACTACCCTAAATAAAGAGCCATGAATGTGTCAGTTACCTACTTCCTCTTGGCCCTGTGCCCCCCCCCCCCCCCCCCCATCCTCGATTCTGCCAAGGCTCGACTGGACCTCGATAACTCCAGAATGGCAACCCATTGTGACTTTTGTCGTACATACACCAACAAAAAAATGAAAACGAAGTACGAACATGGTGAGAAGATAGCGTCGATAAATCATCTCTAAGTACCACTGCGGAAATATTCAGTGGTAATTCACACTGCGCTCATGGTGGATTAACAATGCATAACAGTAGGCAAGGAAGAACGCAAAGTGTATACGTGAGAGTGGCGGCAAAACGCTGAATGATTCGTCTGAGTGATACTCTATGGAGAATGTATAGAACAACTGTTCATACATGGGTTAGCCTCTATTCTGCACGTCGCCTGAGCTGAAGAGTATCTCATCAGCTATTGGGCATTCATGCGTCCATGCAGAGCGAATACAGATATTTATATATCGCCACGTAACATTATGTATCGAAGCTGTATGTACAGTCAAAATCGAAATAATAGGTACAATAGCTCCTGCACACTATAGAACACGATAACGTATATGTTACTTTGGTCGTCACAGTGGCCAGAATCGATACTGGTGGATGGGCGGATGGGGTTCGCCTCCAGCGGTCCTTTGAGTTGAGCAGCATCGTGCATAGCCAATACTCGGAGCGGTGACCGCTTAGCCGTGCACTATCCCATTTATGGGATTTTTTAAAATGGTGATGATAATTTTTTACAAAAATTAAGTATTGTAAAAAGTATCATCTGAAGAACACTCTGTAATCTTTGGTGTAAAAAATAAGAATGAAAAATCAGGTTTCGTAGTATATTAGTTATTCAACCAAATGATCGTAGGGCTTGAGCCTTCCTACGATCAATCCAAGGAATTTCTGAAATGTCAAATTAAAAAAAAAAATATCGCGTGCTCAAGAGAGAGAGTTCTAGTTTTTTATTTAAAAAAATCGGCTTCTTCCGTTCTTCAAATCAAAAGTATACATCGGAAAGAAAAATTCTTCGATCAAATACTATATTTTTTATACTTAAAACGTCCTGTTCTCGAGACAGAAGCATTCAAAATTTCAAACGTCGCTCCGAGCGTTCCGACGGACGTCAACATCCTTTAAATCTGTCAATTTTGATCAGATCACCTTGACATCTTGAGAGAACATTTATAAGATGATATTGGGCCCAAATATATTGGTTTTAAAAATAGTAATTTTGAAAACCTACCCTACCTTAGTAATAAATAGTATAACAATATACAGGATGAGGCACATAAAGTGTTGCAGAGCAATAGCACTCAAACTATTGATCATATTCAAAAATGTTTCAGACAAAAGTTTCAGTATTCGAGAACGCCATCATACTGGATCACCCTATTTTTTTATCGGTGGAGGCGCTGAAGCTACGTCAAGGTCAACTCCACTTTCTTAAATGGAATGGTACTTCTTTTCCTCAACCATCTTGTGGAGTACCTCAAGCCGCATGAAAAACATTCGAGGGTCAAAGTCGTTCAAGGTCATTCAAGGTCAGTATCGATGATACAAATCTAAATATCTCGGATCGCTACCAAACATTTGGTAGTCATCCGAGATATTTAGTTCTGTATTTCATTTCAATAGGTGAACTTGAATGGCCTTGAACGACCTTGACCCTCTAATGTTTTTTATGCGGCTTGAAGTGCTCCACAAGATGGTTGAAGAAGAAATGTACCAGTCCATTTTAAAAAGTGGAGTTGACATGGACGTAGCTACAGCGCCTCCACCGATAAAAAAAATAGGATGGTCCAGTATGACGGCTTTCTCAAACACTGAAACTTTTGTCTGAAACATTTTTGGATATGATCAATGGTTTGAGTGCTATTGTTCTGTAACACTTTATGTGCCTCACCCTGTATAGTAAGTAAACTAATAATAGAAATAGTAATAAAATAGTAATTTTTAAAACTCACGCTTCCCTTACTTAATAATAGTAATAGTAATATATAGTAATAAAATACTCATTTTTTAAATCCTACCCTACCTTAGTCGGGAAGGGTAATCCGTAAAAACGCGCAAACATAAGGGTAATCCGTAAAAACGCGCAAACGTTGGAACATAAGGTTGAGCATGGGGTTATCCATAAGAAGTTACTTCCCAAAGTAGCCGTTCTTGGAAATATCGTTCTCAAAGTTGCCAATTATTAGGCTACTTAAATACATTCCTCCAAGCTATGTTCTAAGGACTCCTGTCTGGCCCTGTCGGGCTCAAAAGACTTCCCTTCGACACTGTCCGTTTTATTTTTCGTATCCTCATAATTTCAATTTTTTTTCGCAACCTCTTCACCACAGTTTACATTTACCAGGGACCTAAAATCTTGAAGGGTCAGGACTACCGAGCTTGCAGAAAAAGCAGTTGACTAAATCCATCGATGGCGGTTGGAAATGAACGCGAGACCTTCGGAATGTCGGTCCAGAGCTTTAGCCGACTGCGCCACTGCTCGTTTTCATATGTGCAGCAGGTTGAACACATGTACACGTACTGCATCACCATTCCGATAGAACTTGACTGTTCGAGCTTAGGCCCCCGTTATAATTCACGCGGGCGTTTATTCACAGATACGATCGCCGTTGAGATCGACAAGACAAAAGGTGGTGGGATCGCGGCGGTAAGACTCGGCGTTATACATAGGTGCGCGGTACATAGAAGCGCGCGCACGGCACAAGTACCTCGGTGCATACGCTATGTGTACTTTATAATGCAGGCAGGTATAGGCAGAGAGTACACACGACTCGCCGGGTGTAACGTATATTTGCAGTTGGAAAGGGGCGAGAGCCCTTTCGCAAAGGTTTTATACGGCGCGCGGGCTTCTGAAGCGTGTATTATTATTGCGTGTCCCTTTTGAATTGAAGCAGGCGCGTCGTGTATGGAGCAGGTGCGAGGAGCGCGCGGAGCAACGAGGCTGGGTTGTATCCTGGAGTGTGGCTCTGAAAATGCCAAGCCGAGTGAACACGGTGGAACTTCATACGCGGGAACAAAATTAAAAGAGACGCGAGAGGGATGTGCGGTCTTTTCGTTGGGCGATCATCGCAGGACGAAAATAATGCGTAAACGAATCGGGGATTCTGAAAGCAAAGTGCTCGGCACTCTGCTCGAGAAACTATGTGGGATGGACACAATAGGGAAGTGAGGGAAACAGTAAAGGGGTCGAATTGGTCCTGCAGGGTTATCACTGGCGGGCTCGGCTTGGGGCTGTAGTCGGATGGGTGACCGCTTAGCTGAGGACGAGCTTGGGTGCCAGGTACCCAGCAGGTTTTCAGTGGGGAAGACGCAGTGTGGGCAACACTCTAGAGGGAACTTTGAGGCAGTGGAAATAGCGACGTGACAAGTGTGCACGTAAAGTAGAAAGGACGGGATCGTAAGAGCTTGAAAACATATACGAAAGAATATTAGAAATGAATGAATTGGTAGAAAGGCCACGTTTGGATCGAAGAAGCGATTTGCAGCTTTTTATGGTGATTTTTTTAAAGCCAGGTCCGCGCCTGATCCCAAAGTGCCTCAGGTATTTGATGGATTTAACAGAGCCACCACCGTCATAGGGGACTTTGAGATAAAATGCTCGTTCGGAGGAAACTACTTTCCCATTCCTCCCTATGTTCCATTTCCACGGTGCCCAATCACATTTGCATGTGGAATCGTGATGGAAAACGCAGACAACCACTGGAGCCGAAAACCTGCCATGACGCATAGTGATGGATATAACAAGATGGGTATAAGGAATAACCAAACTGGATTTTTCTTCTGGCCACAAAAAGATGGCGTGGATCGCAACGATAAAATGGAAACGTTCCAGGACAAGGAACATCTTATAAAAATATTTCAGGACAAGCTACATTTGATGGAGACGTTCTAGAACTAGAGACATCTGATAGAGACGTTCTAGGACTAGAGACATCTGATAAACGTCTCTAGGACTGGAGATTTTCGAGGACAAGAGACATCTGATGAAGACGTTCTAGGACAAGAGGCATTTAATGAAGACGTATTAGGATTAGGGACATCTGATTAAGACATTCTAGGACGAGCGTCATCTGATAAAGACGCTTTGGGATTTGGGAAATCTTATAAAGACATTCTAGGATAATAGACATCTGATGGGCATGTTCTAGGACGAGCGACATCTTATGAAGGCGTTTTAGGACGAACAACATGTGATGAAGGCATTCTAGGACGAGCGAGATCTAATGGAGACGTTTTAGGATAAGGGACATCTGTGGAAGACGTTCTAGGAAAAAAAAGCATCTAATGGAGACGTTCAAGGACTTAATATGACTAACAGAGACGTTCTATAACGATACATCTTGTGGAGACTTTCCAAGATGTCAGACATATGACAGAGACGTTCTAGGACTTAATATATCTAACAGAGACTTTCTAGAACGAGATATCTGGTGGAGACTTTCCAAGATGACGGACATCTGACAGAGACGTTCTAGGACTTAATATATCTAACACAGACGTTCTAGAACAAGACATCCGGTAGAGACTTTCCAAGATGAGGGACATCTGACAGAGACGTTCTAGGACTTAATATATTTAAAAGAGACGTTCTAGAACGAGACATCCGATAGAGACTTTCCAAGATGAGTGACATCTGACAGAGACTTTGTAGGGTGAAATACATTTAATGAAAATATTCTAGCACAAGGGATGTCTCATAAAGGCGTTCCAGAAAAAGACGATCATTTGATAGATGCGGAAGATGATCGACTGCAGTAATCTAAACATCTCACGTGGGTACCCACAATGTCTTGAGGTCTCGCCGAGGGAGATGACGAACTTGTGAAATGTAATTGATTGGGTGCGTAATTGATTGTCCCGGGGCGAGGTCGATTATCGTGATGAGATAGCAGCCACTCCGGGACTTGGTCACCCGCATAGATGTACATATACCATGTATATCTAACTACTACTTCGCACTAGCTACCGTACAGTCGGTATACCCAGGGTCCGTCTATGGACCGCAAAGTGAGCAAGCAGCTCTCGAAGGGTCTCTCCGGACATTAGGGGAGGTTGTTGCAGGTTCTCCCAAAATTTATCGCCGGCTTCAGACCGCCGGACACGGGAGTCAAGTTGATGGACCGAGCGACGATAAGGTTACGGAAGGGAAGCTTCTCGTCGGGGTGTGCAACGGGACTCTCCTACAGCGGTCAGGGCTCGAACTACATGAGCACACTGAGCAAACCAACCGGCTAGTATCCAAAACCAGCTCGCCTACCGAAGCTCGCCACGGAATACAAATTCGTCCACGATGATTAATGCCAAGAACTTTCTACTTCGTTTTTCATACTGTCCTTCCTAGTCCTTGGCTATCCCCCGCCCTCTTCCACTCCAGGCCATACGCTTGAGGAGAAGATTCCCTGTTCTTTACCATCATTCACTCAACCTGACGAATCCTGGCCGTCGGAAGCCTCGTGAAATTGGTTGCCTACCCAGAAATGGGTAAAAAATTATTCGCTTCTCCATACTGTGCCTTTCGGATACGTTTTGCCCCTTCCATACGATATCTAGATCATAGACGGATGCTGGATGAAAATCAGTTAATCTAAACCACATTGACATGAGGGATGGAATATGGAACTCTGAACGACAAGCAGAGTGCTCACTGAGTGCAGAAAAATACCGGATGAAAAATGCTTTTTCACAATAGTTTTTGTCATGTATTTTATACTTGCGATTATCAGCTCGAGAGACGTATGCAGGATCATTATTCAACTCACCTGGAACGAAAAAAAAAAACAATGTCGTATCATGGCAAGGCAGAGTAGGAATTACATTCGATAAGCTACAAAACATTTTTTAATATTCAAAAGACACATTTTTCATTTTGTTCGAACGGAAAGTACATTTACAAGTGCATTTTTCAAAAATCGGAAAAATATTTTATATATTTAAAATAGACATTTTAAGTAACATAAAAAAATTCGGGACCCTAAAATAATGGGATGCAGAATTTCATTCGTTACAATGAATCTCGACAGGTCCTATTCTCCGCTTCGGTAAATTGTAAACATTGATATTTGTTCGCAGTATTACAAATATCAGAATTGACTTGTGACACTTCGATAAACTGGATAATTCCGCATCAAGATTATTTTTCACAAAAAACTTCATCTGGGATAAAAAAAATGTTCCACATTGAAAAAAAAATCATTATTTACAGTCGGTAAATCGTAAGACCCAGGACGTGTGCGTAATCTGTCCAGCCCATAAACTGTTCCCGAAAAGAGCTAAGGATAAACTGAGAAAAACGGCCGTACGTGCCATGAAATGGGTGTTGATAGCTGCAAGCGAGTGAAAAATAGCGATAAAAATACAACTCTCCCTCGCCCAGCCCTAAAGACACCGCTTCGAGGCATTAAAGGGGCCATTTGACTCGGCGCACGTCGAAGAGGTTTGGACAAGTTGTAGCCTCGAAATATGGCACACTACACGGCTTGCCAGTGAGCCTAAGTTATTCGAGTCCCTTGCCATTTCTTTTTTTATAAAACAATATTAGCAGTCACTATCAAACGTTACAGTGCAAAATGAAACATGGTCGTCGATCTTTCGTACGTTTTATCATCTCCATTTGAATTTGCATGACTGGGTGATCTTCGGGGATTTGTGTGGGTCACCCTTGGGTTTGGTAATCCCCATTTGAATTTCTCTACTGATGACGAAAAAGGTCTGTTTTTTTTCTATAATTTGAGGCCAGATCTGGTCAGAGGAACGAATGATAACTTAACGATAGCCAATAATGGTAATGACGATACCATAATAATAAATCAAAAGCAGATTATAGATGATAGTGAATAAAAAATAGATATAGATGATAATGAATAAAAAATAGACCTAGACGATAATTAATTTAAAAAATTAATACAAATGATAATAAATAAATAAAATAGATATAGTCCACAATAAAAACATACAGTAGTATGAGAGTACGAGCGGTACGAATAGAATATAAAAAATAGACCTAAAAAGCCCGTCTCGGCTCAGTAATTACAGCAATTATGAAATATGCCAACATACTCAATTACGATAAAGAAAAATAATCCACGTACCACCGAATAAATATAAACATTTTTGGGGACAAGCAAAGTGAGGACTTTCCTCTTCCTCAAAAGTATTCTCAGACACTTGATGCAGTAGAATGTTACGTGACGTCCCATCTGTCATCCGACCCCCTAAAGTTCCTCATTTCGTTTCCGCTACGACCGCTAGTAAAAACAATAAAAATGCAAGAAAAGTACGATTCCATTTTTTCCAGGATACCCCCATAAGTGATACAAATAAATAAAAACTAATTTACTTTCGAAAAGTTCGCGAACCAATCAATCCTTTATTACCCAACATTTCCCAAACACCGCTGATTATCAATATTCAACAAGTGACCTTTTTTAAAGTGTAAACAATCAGGGAGAAAGGAGTAAATCGAAAAAAGCACTTTTTCTCCTTTTTCCCGAATCTATTTTCCCCCAACTGGAATTTCAAAAGTACTCGCGGTAACTTTCACGAATTATTTCCTCTCTTCCTTCTCATCCTTACAAGGATAAAGGGCGCAGGGGGACACTCTACTATGACAGATGGATGAACAGAAATTGCAAAGGCTCCCCAGTGGCTACGAAACCCTAAAAGGAGAAGGCTCACACTTTTGTGAGTTGAAGAACGAGATCGGCTAATCGAAAGCCCCTTAACGGTAAATGGCTAGCGAGTTCACACGAGGCGGAGGGAGAGGGAGAGGGAGAGGAAGAGGGAGAGAGAGAGAGAGAGAGAGAAAAAAAGAGAGAGACATACTATAACTCTTGTCGCCTCCGGAGCGTTAACGCGGAGAGAGCCTATAACATGGAAAATTACAGCGACTCTCGGGCTACACAATCTCGTACGTCATAAATCGTTCGGATGGGTAACGGGCGAAGGGCGACATCCCTGGCACGGTGAGCTTTAACGTACGGGGATATTACCCCTCTATATACGTGTCCACGTCCTCGCGTGTGCGTTCACGTAACTCGGCCACATATACATACACACACACACACACATGTATGTGTTTATATATATATATATATATATTTGCTTCCCTCTGAAGTGCCCTCGTCACTACATGGAAACGGTCATTGGCGAAGCGTTAAATCGTCATCCGAACGTTTCTGGTTTCTGCGGCATAGAAATGCGGCTCAGCCCGTACCCTCGGCGCTACTCGAAGCAATCGCTTTGTGATCGTATCCGCGAGATTTTAGGGTTTTCGCGTGAACTCGTTGCGGCTTGAAACAGTGTCGAAAGGACGAAATTCTTAAGGGGTTAGGCTTAGTTGTATAATTCGAAAAAGCACGCTTGTCAAAACCGATTTCATTTCACAGTATATTATCTTATCAATGTTTCCTGAAAGATTCAACGTGATCGGATCAAAATTCAAAAATGTATAGGCTGTTATATCGATGCTCGTTGGAACGCTGGGAGCGTCGTTTGAAACTTTAAAGGGGGGTACACTTAGACGAGGAAAACATTTGCGGATTTTTATTATGTTTTTTAAAAGGAAAGATTTCTTTACTAACCTTGAGACTCAGGGTATATTTTATTACTACTCTTCGCCGGTACGTAGTATTTTTTAAATTAATATTTAAAAATGGCGGAGGTATGTCACGGTTTTTTAAACTGCATTCTCAAAACTGGTGAGGCGTATAGCTAAAAAACTGATCGACCGATTCTGTTGGAATTTGACCCCAAGTGTTTTTGAAAATTAAAGGAGAAGTGCTTTGTGATTGCAAAATGTAGCCATTTTTTCGGAAAAATGTTTGTTTTAATTTGATTTTTCGGAAACTCGTTCGATTAATCACAGGATAAACTAATATACTAACGAAATCTGTTTGATATTTTTGATATTACATTACCCGGGTCAGAAGGGCATTGTTCAGAGCAAAATACGTTTTCGAGAGGGGCTTCCCGGACGTCGGCTGTAAATAGATTGTAATTAAATATTTGAATTGAAACAAAATTACGGAGTATTTTTCAGATGATACTTCTTTGAATACTTAATTTTTGGGAAAATTTATCATCACGATTCACTTTTGAAAAAATTTCAAAAATGAGCTGTTTTCAACTGTTACAACTTAGCATAATCTGTCAACGTACAAATTGGCACGTAATCTGACGAGGGTATGTCGCATTCGGGTCTACTACAGAGTCGGATGATTCCTTCACATGTTCATCCATTTGTTAATAACGATTTATCAAAATTCTTGACTATCGAAAAACGAACTTTTTTTCTACAGTTTGCCATTTTCGCATTTTTGGAATTAAAAAAAAGTACCTCGTAGTACGGAAGTTTTATTATTATAGTAGATATACATTTTTCATTCAAGATCATCTTAGTTGCCGGGACAAGCCACACCGATTGGCCAGGCAGCAACGGCGCTACTTTGTTTTAATAATAATAACACCATTGTTTATCAAAATTTTTCATTAAAAAAAAACTCAAGCTTGATGAGACTATGTATCAACTGCGTGTGAAATCCCAACTGCCCCGTCCCGATATTTTCATCAGAAAAAAATATTTAAAATCTACTTCTTTCATGATATCGAAGTTTGCATCGTTGAGGAGGTTGGAGCGTTAGATACAATCCAAGGTTAAATTTAATTAAAAAAAATACATGTTATTGTTTACACTATACTGAGTCTTTACGAATTTTTTGAACTTTTTTCACCACCAAACACCAGAGATAAAAAATAGTTTAATGTATGTAATTAAACGTGCGGTTAGATGGGCAAGGCTTTCACACTAAAGGTTATGTAATTTTTATTGTTATTTAGCACCAAGATAAACCATTTCTAACAACGGATTAACGCAAACTGAACCTTTGTGAACATTTAGAAAAAAAAATCCTCATCTTGCCCATCGTAAACCATGGGCCAATAATCTCGTGACGTAAATATGAATAGGCATAATTATGAATTACTCAAAATTTCATTGTGAATTGTATAAAACATTCGTTGTCGTAGTTTCTTCATAATAATCATCGATAATGTTATGCTTTTTCAAGTTGGTAGTAACACAAAAGTTTTTCTACTTTACGTAATAAAAATGTTAAAATGCATAACTTTGCCCTTTAATTCTATATTTAAAAAAATTAGCATATATAAAATAAATCTGTACCTCGTATGCATTTTTTTGAGGTTCATTGAAAAAAAATAAACAAATAAACCGTCGTTTGACTCAACTAAATCGCTCCAACCTCCTTAAGGCCTTAGGCCACAGATAACGGGTATAAAATCATGTGCGAATTTAACAATTTTTTTCGTATAAAAGAGTGATTTACTCATGCAATTCATTACACATCTATTAAGCTGTTAGAAAAAATATTTTTTTTTTTTCGATGTACAAAATGGACGACTACTCGAAACTTCACGAAACACCTTTTTTCCAATTGGCTTGACAAATAACTTCAACAATTTTCACTCGATATACTTCAAATTAAAAATGTATGTACCTAATTGCATTTCGCAGATAAGTACGTACGAAATTTCTGATTAATCGAAAACTTTTCATTTTATGAGCCGTTTATGAGCAGTTATAACGAAATTTTTCACTGAAAATTCATTTCTTAAGTTCAAATACTTACAACTTTTGAATAAAATAATATTTTTTAAATCCCGTACGTACTTCTCTAGGTATTCTAATGTAGATTGACGAGATTTATTTTTATTTTTGTCGTAGGTAAAAAAATTGTGAATGCTAAATGTCACGCCGCGAATCGCCTTAAAAAAAGGTAACAAAAGAAAATATTAGTAGTCGGCCATTTTGTACATAAAAAATATTTTTTTTTCTAACAGCTTGACATCCATACTAAATAGATGTGTAATTAATTTTATGAGCGAATCACTTTTTCATACGAAAAAAATTGTTAAATTCGCACATGATTTTATACCCGTGACCTAAAGCCTTGAAACGCCACGAAAGTTCTTCACATTCTATTTTCCTCATTGTTATTGTTATAGAAGATCTTTTTTTCATGGATTTATACTATAGATCGCCAAATATCAGAATATCTAAAAAAATAGTTGAGGAATTTTTATAACCAAAACTCTGTCAAAATAAATTACAAAAATTCATAAACATGAATTTCCATTGCATTCCAACGATGCAAATTTAAAGCCCGTCAGTTTTTCAGGCTCCAAACGTATATAGAGATTCATCGACCCGTTACCCTCCCGCCGCCCTTGAAACTAAACCCTCTTTGCCAAAAAATGCTGCCTCGTATGCTTCAGCAAATTATTTTCAATCTTTCCTTCCAAGCGTCCACTAATTTGTTTGGGTTGATTTTTTTTCGCTCAAAAGGGATTTATACGCTCGCATAAAAAGCGTGGATAAAACGGATGGACGGTCGAGTGGAAAAAGCGCGATGAAACTTATTCCATATTGGACTAGGTACGAATGGTGACAAAGTGGGAACCGCACATTGAGCGAGGGTCCGTATCGGACCGAGTGACGCTAATGTAACTGGGGAACTGCGCGACTCGATCCAACGGTGAATATTGGGAGAAGCGGAGTAACGAGCGAAGGGAGGTCCGGAAAAGGAAATGCAATAAAAAGAAAAAGTGCCCTCCACTGTGATTGTCGCCGTTGCGTACATATAGGGATGCTGGGGAATTTAGTGGGCACGGGTGTGCAAGCAACGGACGAGAAGCCCACGAGTCGAAATCGATGGTTAGAATAGAATGGAGAACGGAGAGGAAGCAGCCAGCGGAGATCCTTCTGCAGAGAGAAGAGAGAGAGAGAGAGAGAGAGAGAGAGAGAGAGAGAGAGAGAGAGAGAGAGAGAGGGAGAGAGAGAGAGAAAGCCAATGGGCAATGTGGTGGGCTATTAGCCAGGCATGTCTCCCACTGTCCATGGGCTTTCGCAGCGATTCCTGAACGATTTACGGTCAGCACCGTCCGCCCGAAATGTTCGCACTCTTACAGGGATTTTCTTCCATTTCTGATACGTCCTCTTATCAATCGATTCGTTCCGATCTCGCGTATGAGTTACACGTGCGCGTGATCGAATCGAGTCCTTCGTGTCTGGCCGCATACTGAGGGTTTTTTCTCACGACAGATAAATTGGATTTTGCTGCAAGGAATCTGTTTTTTTTTGTGGAGATATCACAAAGACCGTGTCTAGACAAGCTTCGATTCGAGAGCTTTTCGAAGTCGATTTTTACGATTGTATACTAAAATCAGGACATTTTTGAATTTTCCTATTCTCTTACAAAAATGCTTGGTTTTTTTTATCTCGCCTTTCTGCGATAAGATTGCGTTTTTTTAACTGTTTTTCTAACTTTTTTTTTAGTTGTCTGGGTTTGTTTTTCAAGACGTCTTCCATTTGGTTGCTGTAACGTGATCGATTGAGGTGAGTCAAGCAACATGAGTTAGCCTAAGTATTGGTTAAAACCGATTTACGAGATTTGAATTTTTTTGTAGAGTTTGCGAAACGTGTCGACTATTTCGACTTGAAAACAAGCGCCTAAAGAGCATCTGGACGAAGTTTATTACCGGATGCTCTTTAGGTACTTGTTTTTAATTCGAAATTGTTTAATATTATTCTGATGGTTTATATATTATCTATAGTTCGATATTATTTCAATTCGAAATAGTTTGATAGAATATTTAATTCCCAAAGTCGACGATTTCTTTGAAAAAAAAATGCTAAGGCCGTCAAAGCGGCCTTGTATCCTGACGAGAATAAAAACATCCTTTTCTCGTGGATACACATCCACACGTAGGCTATTTTGAAGGCCGTAGCATTTTTTTCTCAAAGAAATAGTCGATTTTGAATACCATACGATTCGTGAAAGGACCTGTATATAAATATGCTTCCATGTACCTGAAGGTGATTTCGGAGATATTAAGGTTTACACATGTAAGCCTCATTATTTTCATAGGCTACCTTGAGGACAATTCTCGAAGTTGAATGTCTTCAACATCACCTTACCCCATATACAGAAACATATAATTATATATATATATATATATATTTGGGGCATTCCATACCAATTCGACCTGTGTCTGACCCTCGACCCCTCAAATCTGGTTCCCGATTTTCCCTATCATTACACTCACTCTATCAAGCAATTAAAATTTTTGTCAGGTTTTTCAAAATTAATTTGAGGGCGTCATGAATTGTTGAATTTTTTTTTTTTTTAACACCTCGATGGCCGTAATTGAAAAATCTGAAAAGATTCCCAGAAATACAGTGTCAGTTATAAAAAATGCTGGTTTAAAATTCATAATGGCTGGGCTTTTGCTTCAACCCGTTTTTTTTTTGAGCAAAAAAAATGAAAAAAATAAGAAGCAGAGGTCAATTTACTGTAGACTGTTTCTCGAAAGTTGTATGCATAATACCAGATTAAAAAAAAAAAATTCTCCGATTTTTCTAAAGTGTATTTTGTAATTTTCGATTTTTTGTTTATCATGGCTGACACAAACCCTAATTAGGGATTGAAGCAAAAGCCCAGACATTATGAATTTTACACCAACATTTGTTATATCTGACACTGTATTTTTGGGAATTTTTTCAGATTTTTCGATTACGGCCATCGAGGTGTTCAAAAGGAAAATTCAAAAATTCATGACGCGCTCAAATTTATTTTGAAAAATCGAAAGAAAATTGTAATTGATTGATAGAGTGAGAGTAATGATAGAAAAAGTCGGGAACCAGATTTGAAGGGTCGAGCGTCAGACCCCGGTCGAATTGGTATGGAATGCCTCATATATATATATATATATGTATGTATGTATTTATGTATGTATGTATGTATGTATGTATGTATGTATGTATATATATATATGAGGTATTCCACGTGAATCCGGTGGACTTTTTTCCTGACCCCCGCCAATTCGATTAATTTATTTTTATCTGTTTCCATTGATTCTAAAAGACATCCTGATTTTTTTTTTTACATTTTTCGAAGCAACCCTTAGACAAAAAACAATGTTTTCTCCGAAAAAACGCCCCCATTTAAAAATCTGAAAAAATTCCCAAAAATCCGTGATTATATTTAAATTTTTTTAAGCTATCACCCGCAGTGGAATGATGATTTTTTCTGTACTTTCTGAGCGATTAACGTTTTAAAAAATCCGGAAAAATGACTGCCAACTGGTTAAGGTCCATGATTGTGATTTGGTTATTCAAAAATGGTCAAAAAATTTTATTGTGGGTATCAAAATATTCAAGTATCCGCCCGAACTAAGCGGTTCTTGAATTTTTTCGGATTTTTTTAACGTTAATCGCTCAGAAGGCACAGAAAAAATCATACTTCCACTGCGGGTGATAGCTTGAAATTTTTTACTTATAATCACGCATTTTTAGGGATTTCTATCAGATTTTTAAATCAGGGCGTTTTCTTCGGATATCATTTTTTTTACTAAGGGTTGTTTTGAAAAATGTAAAAAAAAGTCAGGGTGTCTTTTAGGGTCAATGGAATCAGATTTTAAAAAATCGAATTGGCAGGGGTCAGGAAAAAAGTCCACCGGATTCACGTGGAATACCTCATATACAGGGTGTCCTGTTACGAATAGATAATTCTGCAACTGTCGATAGGTCAGATCATGTCTTACTAATATGCTATACTATATACTATATTTCAGTTTAGTAAAAGTTCTCCGGTTTTTGAGATAAAAATCGTTTGCTATCGGTTTTTCACATGCCATTTGTACAAATAGCATTAACATTAGGGGTATTTTTTTGTTTTGCCAAGTTTTTAATTATTCAACACGTCTCATTTAGTTTGTTGTGTGGATACAGATGATTGTATTTGCGTTTGTCGATTGAATACACATTAAGCTAAGATACAAATGACTTTTTAGTTGCCAATTATTGTCTGTTTGAACATTATGAACGAGTTTGTACCTAATTCTGGGAAATTTTACAAAAATCATACCTACCATGACGACTCGAAATCCTTGGACTTCGGACTAAGGTAACGTTAGATATGTTCCTAACGAGGTAACCTATCGCCCCCTTAAGACTTTACATCAACTCTCCTATCACCCTATATGTGTATATATATATATATATATATATATATATATATATATATATATATATATATATTAGGGTGGCCCTTAATATGGGTAACAAAAAATTGATCGCGCCGCCCTCCAAAACGGTTCCAAATTTAAAAAAAAAACCTACGCGAAGCCCCAGCTATGTGCGTTAAGAGGAAGGCGTGCCTGTAAGCATGAACTTAAATTTAAATATCAACTTTTCTTCATGATCGGAGAAATGTCGATTTTTTAAATCTAGTCTATTTGTCAATTTTTCAACACGATATTTCTGTGGTTTACATAAAAAATTCGTACTGAACGAAATAGTATCGATATCTTATGTGTACTTTTTTTAAATATTATGTTTTTCCGACCAATTGGATGTCTTGTGCGAATAAATAATTTCTTTGTTTTCAATAAAACGAACAAGCTCGCCAAGTTTAAAATGTCCCTATGCATTTTTGCAAAAGTAATTTTCAAATACATTTTTTATCCACAGCACTGGAAGTCTGATCTCAGTGAAATATTAATATGTTTGTATATCAGCACGCAAGGAATATTTCTAACCAAATTAAAAAAAAAAAACAATTCTGGCCAATCCGGAAGTTCGATGTGAATGGTTTATCGTGAATTTATATTCTTCGGACTTAATAGATTTTTCTGACAAGATGCAAATTTAAAGTTTGATTTTGATGTGATTAAAAGCGTTCGACAGCAGCTAAATCGAACTGTTGTTGCAAAATAATAGGATGGTAAAACTGAACGCTCATCAAATCTAGTATGGAGGACCTTATTGTTTGATCTGTATATTGAATACCAATATACAATAGCTTCGGAAAGTGAAAAAAAAAATGACAAATAAACTCGATTTATAAAATCGAAATTTCGCCAATCATGAAGAAAAATTGATATTTAAATTTAAGTTCATGCTTATAGGCACGCCTTCCTCTTAACGGACAGTGCTGGGGCTTCGCGTAGATTTTTTTTTTCATTATTTGGAACCGTCTTGGAGGGCGGCGCGATCGATTTTTTTTGGACCCATATCAAGGGCCACCCTAATATATATATATATATTCATAATTGTATACTTATTTTATATATTTCCTGAGTCCCAACCCCTGCGAGTTTTCAAGTAATATCCTTCCCAAATAGAAGCCTTTCCTATCACACCCTACCGCCCATCCGCCAGTTATCTATGATTTATATATATATATTTTTTTACAATTTATTCATTTACTTATTTACATTTACAAAATTATGAGACCCTCAAACATCCGATATCACGAGGTCACGCGTTTTCTTATTTCTCAATTTGTCGTAAAAAAATGTTTACGATAAAGCACTAACTTTTCTATTATGAGAACCACCTTAATATACTCCACATCCCTCATAAACCACCCTCTGGATCTCTTTGCCTCGTAACTGCCGAGCCTCCTTCATATCTACAGCTCCACTCGGTCCTTTATTCCCATTTTCCCGACCTTCTCGGTTTTTGTTCATTCTCTTGCGGCAAGAGCCGCGATCATTTACACCTCTCGCGCGGACAATAAGTGAAAGGACGTTTTTACGGTCGCGCGCGCGCGCGCGCGCGGGCTCCGCTTCGTATATAATATGTAGTTAGTGACACACGGTACACCGGAGGGACCTTTCGGGAATTGAGGCGCTTGCAGAAATAACGCCGATGTCGCTCCCCGTCGCTTGGAAATTGCGAGACCGAGCATTTTTTTCCCCCCCTCATACGTCGATGAATGCCCATAGGAATCTCCGAGGTTACGCTGGTAATGAGTATTGGGCTGGGAATGCTCGAGGTGATTCGAGCAATGCGTCGTTTTTTGCAAATTCGTCGCATTCGAGCTCACTGTTTTTTTTTTGTGACGTTCCCGACAACTCCGAACGAGCTTGTTTTCCCATCAGTTCATAAAGATAGGCGGAAGGGAAAAACAGGAGTAGGGAGTCAAGGGCTGCGACATTTTTACGCCACATTTGTTTATTTTTTAATTTTTTTTAATCAACTCTGCCATTCGCGTTTGCGATTTCGGAAACAAGAGTTTCCAACCGGTGAAAAAAATTGCAACGTTCATGTGCACGAGTATAGTTTCAATTTCGGGCAACGGAAATTTTTATTTCACGCATCGCGGCCGATATGTTGCGCCAGGATTTTGAAACTCGAATAAAGAGCGCGCGGGGGAACAAAAAAAAATATCGCTCGATCAATGAACCTATCGCTCGCGGTTGAGCTTTTCAATTACCATGCTTGACATTCCGAAATGTGATTGAAAACAAACAGAAAGTGTAGGTCGCGTTTATAGGCACGTTAGGCGGAGGGGGGGGGGGGGTGGTTACGGCGAGAGAACCGCGAATCGAATGGAATAACTGTCCTGAATGGATATTACAATATTTCTCAGTATACATCTCGATCATCCCCCACTGTGTGGGTGTGTACGTTAAATCTCAGTTTAATTAAAAAAGAGTACGCCACATCGTTCGGTATATCGAAAACGAGCTATCTCTCCACTCGTGCTATTCCAGTGTATCGAACTCGCCCCCCCCCCCCCCCCCCCCCGTCTACTATCGAATCGTTCCGGAGCCCCGTTTCTTTAAAGTGAATTGACAATTGTTCAATTTATTTCTCATCTTTTATTCCCGTTATTCATTTTTTTTTTTTTCGGCACTTGGTGTAAGAAATGCAAGTTTTTTGCAGCCGGAAAAAGTTATTAGAAGGATGAAATAACAATCGTTAAATATTAAAAAAAGATTTGAAAAACAATAATCGAGACTCAAAAAGGGTTAAAAAAAATAGAAAAATAATAATGCAATGTAGTATGCATACGATGTAGAAGGCTCCAGAAATATATATATATATATATATATACGAATTAATATGAGGATTAATGTAGCAATTTAATTACAGGGAATTTAATATCATGATTATCGTAAGGATTACGAGAATCATAGTCTATACGAGATTTGTTCCAGAACTTTCTGCAGAGCTACTTTCTGCTAATAAAACGACCTGATGAAATGAGCAGTATTCTCTCATCGAGCAAAATAATAAATGTATACTTTCGCGAAATTAATTCTGGACATATATCCATTTTTTTTTAAATTTCGCTTTTATCGATCAGTTCTACGTTATAATCGCTTACATTTTATATTCTTATCGAAGTAGGCTTATCAAGGAAAATATTAAGTGAAAGCATTATCGATTGAAATGAAGACTGCAGTATCATTTCTGCGTAATTATAAAAAAGCTGATTTCTATTTATCAGAAGTGTTTGTTCTCACTTTAGACACTACCAAGTCTATTTTCATCCATTTTTTTTTTTTGATAGGTTTATATTACAGATATTAATATAAAAGTTGTTACACTTAATAAATACACAAATACAAATGGCGGACATTTTGCAAAAAAGTGTTTTTTCACCGTTATTGGTAAAAAAAATAGTAAATGTCATTTTTTTAAAATCTTTGTCATGCGCTATAGCTATAGTTGTGAAGAATATATGGTTAAAATTTCACAAGGATCGGTTTAGTAGTTTTGAAGATTTTATCAACCGTCAAGGCGTCGAACAACGTTTCCAGAAATCGCGTTTAAAGTTTGTTTGGATTACATGAATACAAAAAAATGTCATGTATTTCGCAAGTGTATTTATTAAGTATGCTATTAATTAAATCTACAATATAAACCTATAAAAAAATTCGTGAAAATAGCTTCTTATTTAGAGTCTAAAGTGAGAAGACCCCTTAAGATTCGTTCTTCTCAAAACCACGTTTGCCACAAACGTCAATTATTTTCGTGTAAAAAACACGGAAAAAGTTTTTCAAGTCACCTCACAACGTAAGGATCGTTCCCTGTCCACCAAATTTAAGGCTTTAGGCCACAGTGACGGGTATGAAATCATGTGCGAATTTAACAATTTTTTTTCGTATGAAAAAGTGATTCACTCATAAAATTAATTACACATCTATTTAGTATGAATATCAAGCTGTTAAATTTTTTTTTTGATGTACAAAATGGCCGACTACTCGAAACTTCTCGAAACAGCTTTTTTCCAATTGGCGTGACAAATAACTTCAACAATTTCCACTCGATTTGCTTCTAATTTAAAAGTTATATTCCTAATTGCATTGCGCACGGCTTGGCGTGCGGAATTTCTGATTACTCAAAAAATTTCCATCTTATGAGCAGTTTGTAAGCAGTTATAACGAAATTTTCACTGAAAATTCATTTCTTAAGTTCAAATACCTACAACTTTTGAATAAAACAATATTTTTTTAAATTTCGTACGCACTCATCTAGGTATTTTAATGTAGATTGACGATAATTTTTGTTTTTTATTCTAGGTAAAAAGTTGTGGATGCTAAATATCACGTCGCGGAGCGCCTAAAAAACATAACAAAAGAAAATATTAGGAGTCGGCCATTTTGTACATCGAAAAAAATATATATATTTTTTCTAACAGCTTGATATTCGTAGAAAATAGATGTGTAATTAATTTTATGAGTGAATCACTTTTTCATGCGAAAAAAAAAATGTTATATTCGCACACAATTTTATACCCGTTACTGTGGCCTAATGCCTTGATGCAAACGTCATATGAAAATAATTTTAAAAGAATATGTAAGAAAGAAATTAACTATATCCGCAAGAAAAAAAAATTATCAAATTGAAACGAGGTTTAAAAAAATATTAACCTTTCGTAAGTGTAAGTTATGCTTGAAACTTTCAAAAAACCAAATTAAATTTAAAAATGGCCTTTACCAACCCCAAAGTGTCATTTCGTTGGTGTCTCAGCGGCAACGAATAATGTCTGGTGTCTGGCTAAATTGCGGAAACAATATTTCCCATTGCAACGCGCCGGGGTAGGGGGTGGGTCGGAGACCGAGGAAGATCGCTTGGTAGGTGGTGACGTACGGGTTGGAATTCGTTCTCTTTCGCACACGCTGGATTCTGTATCTGTTAGCAACCGCGAGGAGATATCGATTCCTCTCGTGAAGGGCCAGAGTGCAAGAGCGGTCGTCCGCGCGTGCGAAACGTATCCACCCCGTGGTCGCATTCCCCCGTATGCTTGGCTCGAAGAGGCGCACAAGCAAGGGTGGCCAGGAAGGCAGCGCGGGAGAGTGTCGGTTGCGCGGCTGAGAGGTGGTAGGGATGATAGGGCGAGAGGAAAACAGTGATCGATTTCGTTACCTTTGGGGCGTGGGTCTGCAAAAGCGATTCGCGGCCGTACACCAGGCGATATCGTTTATTGCTTTCACGGTCGGAAAACAATGCCCTTACGAAAACGTGAATATACACGCGATGATCGATGTGCGTCGGAGACGCGAACGCTCGTATTCCATATCGAAATTGCGGAAAATTTTCCGCGATGCAATTTTTAGGTATCCCGTTTCAGCATTCGGACGTATAGATGTTCATCCGCGGTTGTACGAGCTTGTTGTAGGGTGGAAACGGAAATGCCAACTTTGGCCGGACCCGTTGATGAGATTCTGGCGATCTAAGGTCAGTAGGGATTGCTCAGGGTTTGATAAGTTGATATAGGTACGTGGAAGTTTAGACGACAGGAAGCGAGAATCCCTCGGTTTAGAAAGAATGGCGAGGGAGCCTGATCAAGTTTACGTCCTAAAAGGATCGTGAAGGCAATTCGCTGATGGGATGAAGAAGGGATGCTAATTCGAGGAAGCTGGGTCTGATCTTCCAAAGTATCGATGCGGCTCTTTTGGATCAGATGCCGTTTTTTTGTCTTAATCCCCACCAAAAAACCATCCAAATACTAACGCCATCCTGATGGCAGCCTGCTGAAGTTCAAAGATCCAATTAGGCATAAGTGAATCAAGTGATGTTCCTGATCCAGCGCCCTTTGCACCGATCCTAAGCTAGTTTGGGAAGTTAACTGGACCATCAAGGGTGTTAGAAGAATGTTGGAACAGTCAACTGCCACGTGGCAATCAAGCTATCAATCCATCGAATCGATTCCGCTACGTGATAAACTACTAATTTGATTCATAGCTGGGACCGCTGCAGTGTTCCCTCAGGCTTGAAAACCAAAAACTAGTACTTGATTTTCGACTCGGTGAGTCAGTACTCAGAAAGAGGTTACGTATGTGGTAAAAATGCCAAAAGCAGGCGAAAATTTGCTTCATTGTTGACCTGATGAAAGGAACGAGCAACCAAGTGCAAAAGTGGGCCAGAATCATTCAGCAGTTGAGGCAAAGACCTCCCTGGCTTCACCGGCACCCAATACCGACTCTCCGAATTCCAATCATCCGCAACACAATGGAGGCGTAGTCGAACTACGGTCTTGGTTCCCTGTTTCGTATGTACGCTATCCTTCCACCCTCTCGACCTCTCACACGAGCTGCTCTATAGCTAAGCGATCGCAACAATTTCATCATTATCATTCCTCATCCAAGTGGTGCTGATGCCTCGACCTGTTCGCAGTCCTGGGCAGACTGGAAAATGCAGACTGAAGATCGGTATCTGACTTTGCCCCAAGAGTATCTAAGCGAATACAGAAATGGACACCTGGATCGCAGCCGTAAGAAAGTCGATGTGTCCGTGCCGTTCATACCCAGGATTGCTGAGCCGAGAATCTCAAACCTCCAGGGGTGTTTATGGACCCGATGGTACGTCCGGATATGAACGGAAACTCATGGACGCGCTACTGCAGCAATACTATCGCGACCCATACTTTCCTTGAACAATGGAAAAATGGACTGGGGTTGTGATCTAAGGAAGCCAGGACGTAGAGAGCCTTGATACTGCTCTGGTCACTCAGCCAGTTGAGATTGGACGAGGTATGTGTCTGTATGTGTGACTCAAGAGGGCGACGAGACTGCGTACTACGACTGTGGAACTTCTCCGGCTACAATATCGGTGTGCTCCGCTGAATGTGGTCCTGGCCAATGGAAAGATGGGTGTGCAGGTTTCGGTATGTGTAATGTCGTATGGGAAAGGTGATAGCGGAGTAAATCCTCTGGATGGAGGGAGTCGTGGAATAACTATTAACTATAGATGGCTATGGAATATAATGGAACAGGGGATGGAAGCAGTTCGAGACGGAGAGAGAGGGCGAGGAAGAGAAGGCGGAGTGAACCTCGTGAAATCACAAATGCGAGGAAAGTAGCTAGGTCCACTCATGCACTGGTATAGCAACATCAATTCCTCGGCTCTCCGCAGGGGTCGCTAGTAAAGCGCTATCGGCTACTCCATTGCTCATCATGACGTAGCGGACTAAGCTCGAACAAAGCCCCGATGTGCTATGCTTTTCTTACCGTTCTAATCTGGCTTACTTGGCTACCTAACAGAGACCGAAGACCAAGGAAAAGAGCAACCTAGAAAGGGGCGAAGCGGCCACTGGCAAGCGGCTAGACGGCCATCGGCAAATGCACCAAATTACGTCAACGAGTAAGCTACGTCATCTTGGGAATACGCTTGTATCTCTAATAAACCAGGAAGACACTGAGCTACATCCGCCTAGCCAGAAAGGAGAAACAATGCCGGTGCCACCGCACCTTCACTGAACAGTGAGATGCAATTTCCGCCGACATGCATCATGGAAAACCAGAGGCTGGATGTTATCATCATTCGATATGAAACCAAAAGTGAAATTTACTACATTCAGACTGCAGTTTCTCCAACAGGATCGAATTTTTATTATTCCAAACTACTGATTTGGTTCTTTTGGATACGTTTTCACTTTTCGTTTCGCCTCAATTTTGTCCTAATAGTAAATCCCAATATTCAAAATTCATCCTGATGTCAAGGTGCTTTGGATGGTAAAAATAAAGACTTATTGAGCTCTATTTGGCGCTCTTTTTTCTCCCGTTCATTTTCACCAATGCTAAACTGTTTTGACGAATTACTTAAACCAAAAGCAAGGCAGGGACTTCGAAATTGATAAAAAATTCATGTATAATACCGTCATATGCAGGGTAAGTTATCAACATGTATTGTCTTGAATGGTTGAACGCGTTTAGGTGTCGCCTACGATGTGCAAGGGAAAAAAGTGTGTAGTTTAATTTGCAAAAATATCGGCAACCTGTAAATTAGTGGAAAAAGATTACTTGGACGGAAATTATATTATGATGGCATTGTGCAACCGTCAAGAACATTTTGATTCTAATCTATCCATATTTCGTATCTTTAAATCCAGCATATATGTTGAATATAAGCATTGGATCGGATATTAATCGTTGGATATTAATCCAATTATTATTAAATGCAATAACTATTCATTATTATTAATTCGAGCTTTGTTACATCCAATCAATTATTCCAAGTTAATTATTACTTGACCCAATTATTGTTAAATGCAGTTTTTATTTATTATTATAGGACCCAATCATTATGATTGATAATAGTAATTGGATTTGAATCCAATATTAACGTTTCATGGGATATCAACATAGGTATTCTACTTATAGAGAGTGGCCTCATATCATCAATAATTTTGAAATGGAATTGCCCGATGTAAATCGGGGCTGAAAAAAGCCTCATTTTTCGACCTGATACAAGACTGATTTATTTTATATTACAGGAAAAATCAAACGTAATCATTTCGCATCTAAAGAGGGTTCGATAAAACTTTCTTTTTTAACCGAAGGCAGTACTCTATTTCCAACGCCGTATTCCAAGTCGAGTCGTGAAAATACCTGAATTAGTCATGAAATCCGATATTCGTCGATTGACGCCTTAATATTATACCATGCGGGTTATCGTGACTCTTGAACCATTTCAATTCGATAAAATGAGATGAGAGGTCGATCAACATTTTTCTGCACCCAAGTCAAACCGCATTAAACCTTTCAGAACGAATATTCCCACCAAATGGGTATTGGAAATCGAACGGTTCAGCGCATCGGTTATGCAAATTTCAACGTTATTACAAGAGCGAGAGAGAGAGAAAGACAAGGGGGAGGGTGCGGGAGGGTGGGGGGGGGGGCGGAGGAACGAATAATCCAGTATTTTATCGTTGCTGCAATCAAAACAAGAGCTGGAGATATTCGTTTACATTTACGCACCAATGCCAAGCTCTCATTAACCAATGCAAGCGAACCTTTCTGGAAACTCGAAGCGGAACATTTGGTTGATGAAGTATATGGTACAAAAATGACGGGACGTGAAATTAACGCATTTTCAAAGAGAAACTGATAGACGGTATGGAAGCAGCCAAATTGACGAGCTGATGCAGAGGCTGGGTCAACTACTGTTCAACAAATTATCGATCGAACATGCCGCGAGGTTATGAAATATAAATTTATTTTCGGAAAATGATTTTCATTAACCATCATAGTGAAAATATATAAATATGATCTCCAACAACACAATATGCATATATTATTACTAAAATCACTAAATTAACTAAATTCAATCTATCGATAAAAAATTGAGAACTGATCCGCAGTTGGGGAAAGTCCATTTTACTTTGCTGAAAGTGATGAGACGATATATCTAAAGATTGCATAGTCAGAAAGCAATGAAAGTATAGCTTTTTAAATTGCAATTTATTTTGCAGATTTATGGTACGAAAAGCACTGGAATGTTTCTTAGGTTTCTCATTGGAGATCTATTATCAATAGCTGCAAAAAGCGATTTTGCATGGTAACGACAATTTGAATGTGAAAAACATACGTAAAAGAGGATTTTCATTGCGTTGCATCAATGCCCAAGCTTCAATACCGCAGAAAGAGCGATGGCCTTTTTTCCCTAGACGTGTTTAGTTTAAAGTTTCATTTGATCGGGTACGCAATTTATTCATTATTTATTCATTTTTTAATGATGAAGTAATAAGTAGATTTTTTAATGACAATGAAGTAATAATGCGACAATTTTTTTAAGGGGTAGGCAATTTTCGTAATAATTTTTTTTAAAGTAAGGGGTATGCAATTTTCTTAATTCATTTTTTTTTTAACTGTTGTAAGAAAACGAACTTTTTATTATTTGTAGTTTGAGGA
The DNA here is from genome assembly GCA_964007375.1 of Ophion obscuratus. Classification (NCBI taxonomy): domain Eukaryota; kingdom Metazoa; phylum Arthropoda; class Insecta; order Hymenoptera; family Ichneumonidae; genus Ophion; species Ophion obscuratus. The sequence continues at coordinate 53,727,504 of OZ023316.1, read as the reverse complement.
TACAGTAACGAAGAATTATCAACAATTAAATAAGAATAATTATGAGACTTATAGAGTTTTGGTCTCCTAATTCAAAAATGTTTGCAGATTATTCTTATTTTATTGTTGATAATTCTTTGTTACTGTGTCTTCAAACTACAAATAATAAAAAAGTTTTGTTCCACACAGCAGTTTTTTTAAATGACTTAGTAAAGATGCCTAACCCCTAGTTAAAAAAATAATAAAAATAATATTAACTCGAAAAGGGTTCACTTTTACATAAAGCATTACTGGCTTATGTGATAGCGGGAAGCATTTCCTACAACCGTTACAACGGACCGTGACTAAATAACCAGTAGCCCTCTACATATCAATTGATTGATTGATTAACTGATTATTTATTTATTTATGTCTTCGTTGGACCTTTGGGCCCAGTATAAATTATAAAGAGACCATAATATGGAATTGTCACAATAAAGAAATAAACCAAAATACAACACGAATGAAAGAAAGATAGAGAGAGAGGGAGACGAGAGACAAAGAGAGAGAGAGAGAGAGAGAGCCACACGTCTTTTATATCGCATTCATGTTTCGCGCACACCCTCGCCTGCCTCTGTTCTCCGCGAGTTGGCTTGGGCATGTCGGAGACTCCTACTACTCCCATCGCCAAGTCTAGCGACTTACCGAAGGGGGCACTGATGAAAGGGAGCAAAATGTGGAAAAAATGGGAGCAAGCACCCGAGAGTGGTCCCAGCATGATAGTGGGAATGTAGTACAGATACGTTTTTGCTGGAGACCCGTTGTTGGCATTTGAAGCCGATATGCCCTAGGCGAAAGATAGTTTAAAAAAATATCTGTCGTTTTTTATTAATGTCCGTAACAAACCACCACTGCTTTAGGAATACAATTATGTTGAAAGGCGATTTCTTTGGGAAATTGAATCCATTGATAAAAAAAAAGCTATATACCTGTGGGGAAGAAGCATTTCAAAGCCGTTATTAAAGATGACGTTGAAGTTTGCATCGTTGCTATGGAAGGAAAGTGAATTGTTATTTGTTTCCAAAATTTCCTCTGGCAGAGGTGAGCCAGGAAAATCACGCAAACATTTTTTGGAATTCCCATTGAACTAACTACAACCTAAATCTGCAAAATAAGATTTTGGATAACAATGAAAATAAGAAATTAAAACGAGTTTTCGTTCGCCGGAGCCTGAATTAGAAAATCCAAAAAATCATTTTTTTTATTGCTTTAATCGACAAATAAACTATCCAAGAATATATTTACAAAGTTACAGAGGCGAATTGTAAATATTTTCGAAGATACAAAGTCAAAAGCAGAGAAACCATTGATATTTGATATTAATATTTCTTCCTAGTGAAAGCTTTGAAGCGCATTTTCTCCAGTTTTCATTTTTACGATTTTTCTAAATTGACGGGCGTGATAGCAAAAAAACTGAACGACCTATTGAATCAAACCAAAGTATATCTTCTTCAGTATGAAAATCTCTTCTTAGTGGACTAAAAAAGTCGTTGATTAAGTCTTTTTCAATCATTTGTATAGCGCGTTAGTTTTTTTAACACGTTCTTTTAAACCTGCAAAAAGTTATAATTTAGTAGTAGAATAAAAATATTTGACCATTGAATTTTTTTTTTTTTGGTTTTTTGTTTCATTCAAGAATTAGGAGCTGCATTTTTCCCGGCGATTGGGCACTGCAGTGGCAAGACGCACATGGAATAAGCTGATAGATCTGCAGTCATTTATTGTATCATGTTGAAACATTCTTTTTGTACATTTCAAATATACATGAAAAGATACCTCAATGTTTACTAGGCTCACTTGTTTTTTTTTCCCTTCTAAAAAAATGGCCCAAAAAACGCTTTTTTGGACCTTCTAATTCAGGCTCCCGAATTAAAGGGAATTTTTTAAATCGAATCGTTTTGGAATCAGGGTCTTGAAGAGACCTTCATTTAAATGGCCTAACACTAAGGATGATTTTGAAGACATAACGTTTTACATAACGTTGAGTATGGGAACATTAACGGAGTACATCTACGTGGGTGGGTCAAAAAATTGCATTTTCCAGGAATATTTTTATACGATAGTATCACCATTGAGCTATATTCCCTGGAAATTTCATTGAAATATTTCAAAAATTGAATGAGCTACAGCTTCTAACGGTTGGCTGGGCGAGCGGTACCAGCACCATACTTCAAACTTTGAGGACGGGGTAAAGTATTTAAATTTTTTTTTCATTGTTTTTTAATTTTTTAAATGAATGCATAATATATCAAGAATATTGTGTTAAAATTTCAAGTCGATCGGAGTAAAATTGACGAAGTTATGAGTATTTGAGCGTCTATTGCTCCATGCCGTTCTCTTCTCTTCTACGTTTTTCAAACCGTTTTTCTGAGACTTGTCATATTTGAAGTCCGTGTGCACGATAACTCAAAATCTACTGAACCAATCGCTTTGAAATTTTGCACAGTACTTCTTCACATAATTCACCAGGTATTGTCGAGAGCTTTTTTGTTTTTTTTAATAATTACTAATTTTTCAACAACAAATTAGCCGATTTTTTTAGCGAAAATCGGGGTTTTGGCTCCCAAGTGCTACGAAAATTCGAAAAATCGAAAAAAAAAAAATCCTCCCGTCATTACTTCGAGAAACATCTCCTTTAACAAATGCATTTTGATTTTTTTGTTTCAAATGATTCTGTTACGAGTTATGGTGCACACCGCAAACCAACTTTTTTTCGAGGCGCCTCCGGGGTTTAATTTTCACTCGCTCAATTTCGAATATTTTGCAATGCAAATTTAGGAGAATGTTGTTCAAATGTTACTTTATTATATGTAAATTTTTCAATAAACGAACACTATTCGTTACGCCAAAAAAAAAATCTTAAAAAGATGCCTTTTTTCGCCGAATTAATTTTACCCCGCCGTTAAACGCGTTTTTCTCGAAACACTGTTTTCAAAGTCGGTGGACACAATATCTCGAAAACCACTTGATGGATTGTTTCCCAATCTACAGACGATACGATGAGAAATATTATTAAGTCATTGACGATCTCACTTTTCAAAAATCGATCTTCATTTTTTAATAGTTACGTAAAAATGACGACTTTTTTCATAAATTGTATGCTCGAGTTTTAATTCATCACCACGTTGTTAAAAAAAAAGATTTAAAAAATCGATGATCGTCAACGACTCGTATTTATTGTTAACTTGAACAACCCGTTTGGTTTTTACATTTCAGATGAACTGTTTAAGCTGGAGAGTGTCCACCGTCAAACGTCGCGAAAAAAATTTCATCATCTGCCGGCGGACATGTTTTTGTTGTTTCTATGTATTTGTTGGTGATTTTTTCAAAAGGCTCTCAATATATGTAACTTTGTGTTAAGAAAAATGCGTTTCTTTTTCACCAACCGTTTCTCGGAAAAAAATCGGAATTCGGCCATTTTTTTCGGGCCTCTAGGTTGATGTAGCCTTTTAAGAGAAGGTTCTGCCTTGATGGGCCAAAAAATCTTCGATATTTAACCAATTTTTTTATGCGAAAAGTATTAAATATAGAACGTTGATATTTGGTATATTGACTAAGCGGTCTTTATTGAACAGCAAAATTGTACAATATTGTGTATATGTTGACCTAGAATCATGAAGGAGAATTGAAAAATAAAATAAATAGTGCGTGGTCGGAAGGAAGTTTGTTTTTTTTCAAAAATTTTCGCAGTTTTTTGCTACCTATTTTTTTTATTTTTCTCCTTCATTCTAGGTCAACTTATACACAATATTGTACAAAGTAAAAATATGTTTGATTTTTTGCTTCAGATCACCTGTTCGGGACTTGAGACTTCCGCAAGCGAAGAACCCGAGTAGAAATATTGTCAGGCTGGCCTGATATTTCATCCAGGCCTGATCACGTTGTAGCACGGAGGCCTTACTTAAGGTATGCCTTAATTTGCCTGATCCGGCTGGTGTCAGGCCATAGTCAGGCAACTGGATTTACGGCCCAAGTCAATTCGCCTGACCCGGCCAGCATCAGGCGACTGTCAAGCAACTGGACTTGTACAGTTTGGCGCTAAAACACGTGCCTAACCTCATTTTGTCAAATGCTAAAGACACACGAGAGAAGCGTGAGACACACACATAAGTTAGTATAACAATTAATTTTTTTCAAAGACTTTCGAAATTCTTACATCTATAAGTATAAATTACTTTGAATCTATGACTATGAATTTATTTTAAATTTATGACTATAAATTAACACATAAATATAAAATAATCATGTGCAGGTGAACCCAGACAGGATAGACCAAACAAATAATGGTAAGTTGACAGCGTAGTTCAGTTTAGTGAACGTAATGCCATTGGTAAAGGTTAATCCATTTGAAATACATTTCGAATCGACATTGCATTCACTGAACTGTACTACATTGTCAACTTATCAATATTTGGTTGACCTACGCTGTGCAGATTAACCTGTACCGATGGCATCACATTCGTCGGTGCAGGTTAGCCTGGACAGCCTAGGCCAACCAAATATTTTTTATTTAATTGATTTAATTTTTATTTTATTTAATTTTTACTTTATTTAAGGCATTATTTATAATTTTGTGCCTTTCTATATTTTGAATATTCGTGATACTTTTTATTTCAGGAATAAATAGCACTTCCTGAGCAGGGCTTTATTTCATCATCCTGAGCAGGCCACGATTTTTCACTTTAATGAAGCATTTAAAAAACGAAGCACTGATCAGGCCTTGGTTTTTTACGCTGATCAGGCCTCGATTTCGTACCCTGATCAAGCCTTGATGTTTTTACCCTGATCGGCCTCGATTTTGTACCCTGATCAGCCCTTGATCTTTTACCCTGGTCAGGCTGAAGTCAGGGATTGCGTTTCAAAAATGATTAGGACTTGATAAGAAATCACGATCAAGGCCGGATAACAAAATCAGGATGCCCGATCAGGTCATTATTGCAGCCGGAGCAAGCTTTCTACTCGGGAATGTCATTGCCCGCGCACCGACATACCTGGCTCCTCCCACTCCCACCACCACGTTTTGTAAAACTTTAAAAAATATTTTGACGTTCAATGAAGACCGCTTAATCAACATACCAAACATAAACATTCTATATTGAATACTTTTCGCATAAAAAATTCGTGAAAAATCGAATATTTCTGGCACAACAGGGCAAAACCTTCCCTTAAGCTACTAGGAGGACGGTCCTCGAAGTCGAGAGGTTCGAAAATCACCTTCGTCCCGTATGTGTTTATATATATGAGCTGGAGATCGTGACGATTCGTTCCATTCTCCCCGAAAAAGGCACTTTACGCCCTGGCACAATAATCGAGCATGGTTACGTGCTCGAAATAACGGACCCTTTCGGCGACACGATGATACACTCGTCGACCAATCAAGCCCGACGGTGGCAACCGTCGACACAAGTGGTGAAGTGGTCGGGGGAGGGGGGAGGGGGGTGCGAGCGATCGAGAGATTCAACTCGATATGATCGGACTATTCTTCGCGTCCGCGATTGGATGTGCGCCACGATGGATCCGGACTAACCCTTGAGGAGGGCAAAGGGTGTAGGGCACGTATCGGAGCAAGAGAGACGGATAAAATCCGTCAGCCTTCTTTGTCCGAGCGCACCGATATTTCGAAAGAAAAGATAATCGCGACCGCGCCCCGCAATAATAAAGTCTTGAGAAAAGATGGCGGGTAGCATGCGACGAATATTGGTACGGGAGGGGGGATGAAAATGCGTTATTGCCCTTTGTCGAAGGGTACTATGTCGAAGGAAAAGTAGTATATCGACAGGTACGTTGATAAGAGAGTATCTGTCGATATACTACTACATGATTTGTTAATCATGATTAACAAATCCCACCCATGATTTGTTAATCGTGGGTGGGATAGACTTGTACAAAAAGTACGCCCTAAAAGGGCTTTCGTTGTTACTAGTGACGTTTTTTCTTAGGGTGTGGATAAAAAGGTATGGTGTGGTCAATCGATTCATTTTTATTGCATAGTCGGAATGAACAAATTATTGATGCACGTATTGTGGGCGAATTGAAAGAAAATGTCGAAAGGGTGTGTTTCGGGATGGGGTTTTTCAAGATGACGTTGAAATTTCCGTCGTTGGAATGCAATGATTTTTTTTATTCAATTTCTTCATTTTTTATTATTATTTGAAACGTTATTTTTCGCAACGTGAAGTCGTAACTCTGCAATGAAAATAGGGAAAAACGTTTAAATGATTTTCATAGCCTAAATCGGGCAAAAAGAAATGTTAGCAATGAAAAAGAATTAATTTTCGTCGCGTTCCAACGATGCAAACTTCAATATCATTCCTTAAGGGAGCTTGACATTTCGGAATTACGATTTTTAGTGTATCGGTTTATAGCCTAGGGTCTTAACTTTAACTTGCGACAAATACGCTGTAAACGTTCCAAAAATTGACCGAGTTATTATGATTTTCGTGGAGGGTCAGATTTTGCATCAAGTTTGCAATCAAACTTGGGTCGTTGGTATGCAACGAAAATAACTTTTTTTCAATCGTTAAAACTTGTTTTCATCTGAATTTTCTGGCAGCTCTAGTTACGAGAATGACTCACAGGTTTTTTAGAACTTTTGCTAAGTTTTGCAACCCAAATTGGCAAGGAAATATTTTCAATAGCCAAAATTGAAAAAAAAAAACCAAAAAAGAATTTTCATTGCGTTCCAACGATACAGAGTTCAATACCATCTCGAAACTGTGTTATAAAACGGCGCAAGTCGTATCTCAAAATTGATTCGTTCGGACGACATCAAATTTGGACACACTGAAAAAAAAAATTCGTTCATCCATCCAAAATTCATTTGGTTTAACAAAATGTATCTTTAAATACGTTCAACTTGATTTTTGATTGGCATAACAAAACAGTATAGTTAGTTGTAAAATAGTACAATGGTGTGAACTGTAGCTTATTGAGCATGTCTGAGCAACTGTCAAAACAACAAAATTTCGAGACAACAAAATGCATTTTGCACATTCAACGATTCTTTTTTCTCAGTGCAGAGCATAGTTCATAACACTGTCTATCGTACAGTGCAAAAACTACACGTGTTTGACGTGTGTTCAAAGTACGTAGAATTATCACAACATAAACGCTAGACACGCGTTGCCATGTTCATTTTACATACTTACGCATGTGGTAACACGTAATGCGTGAAAATTGCACATGTGATTGTGCAATTTTTACGCATTAAATTATTGAACACCTTCGCAGCTGTCCCCCAACAATAACACGCTTATTCGAACACAGATAAAGCGTGTAGAATCAACATACAAGACGCATATTTACCCACATTGGACTAAACAACACACGTTGATGACAACACACGAGCAAAAATAACGCGGGAAAAAGCAACACGGTTTAAGTGTGTTAATTGCGAGTTATTGATCATATGTTTTTAAAAATCATTTTGGTTACGGCACCACGTGAAACTCATTAGGTGATTTGACATCGATTGATTAACCAATTAATTGACGACCAAATTTGGTCTTAACTCTATGGTTCGTTTATAGATCATTTTTGAGATTGTCACGTGGAACAACCTGAAATTGGAATCTATTTTCCAAAACGATAGCTGCATCGAATATTTAGTGACGTATTTTTGTTTCGAGGCCATCGCCGACAAGCATAAAGCGGCCGTCATCGTGAAGCTGTATGAGAACCTAACCTATGCGAAAACAAGAAAAACTATGCGAAAACAAGAAATATATAAGTACTGTTGAGTTCAATTCAATAAATGCATATATTTTGACCATAAAAAGCTTTTGTTTTCCAATTTATTATTCCAGCGCATCCCATGTATATAAAGTAGTGCAAACATAAGTGTGTTGTTTTTCCACACGTTGAGGGTGCAAATGGTTGTAGACACTTTTTACACGTTTTAAGGTGTGTAAGAAAATAACACACGTACGTGTGTTGTTTGGATGCATTTATCGGTGTTTTTTTTCAAACACATTAAAACGTGTAAAGAGTGTCTACAGCCATTTATACACCTAAAATGTGTAAAAACGACACATTTGTTTTTGCAGTGTATGACCGGATGATTTTTTTCATATGTTCATCCATTTGGTAATAACATATTATTAAAGTTGCTTTTCTGGTCGATAATTGAACGTTTTTTCCTACAGCTGTTACTTTCGTAATTTTCCAAAATTCAAAAAAGTACCATACGGAAGTTTTATTATTATACTAAAAGTACATTTCTCACATTTGCATATTCCAATTGCAAAAGAAAATCCAATTTGGCAAGACTATGTACCAAATGATTGTAAAATTCCGATCTGGTCATCCCGATAATTTCATCAGAAGAAAATATCGTGAAAAATGTCCCAAAACGGTACGAAAAAAATGCACTTTTTGAATATTGTAAAAAGCGGCGAATTTTTATGATTTTCGCTAATCAACGTGGTTGTCCACTTCTTTTATCTTCACCCATCAGTGGTACCAAGCGATGCCCGAGGCGTGAAACACGATCGTCCGACAATGTAACCAAGTCAACCCTACATTTTTTTCCCGCCGTCACATATGTCCGCGTCCAAGCCGGATTTGCACTGACGTTGAAAAGTCGATCGCCGATGATTGACAATCGGTAAAGCGCGAAGAGTCGCGTGGAAGACAAACGAGCCGCGATCTAGCGCGCCGATCACTATCAAGCTCGCGAATCTGACTGAATTAATATGGGTCTGATCGGGCTTTGCGATTGGCTATGAAACATGCATGGATATCGAGAACCATCGACGCCACTGTTGAAACGGTCTACCGCGCCAAACGTATTGTGTTTCGCGATGGGTTAAATTTCAGCTAGTGCAATAGCAATATATACAGGGTGCCCGGTTAAGAATGGATAATCCTGCAACTGTCCATAGGTCAGATCATGTCCTAATATATGCTGAAATTTCAGTTTAGCAAGAGTCCCACGATTTTCAAGATTTTTAGCTATATGTTATTTTTTTAAAAATCATCTGCTTTTGGTTTTTCGCGTACCATTTCTACAAATGATATAAATCGACGATAACTAAGCAATTTTTTCAAGTAATTGGCACGATATGCGTAGTACATTTTTTTAACACCGCAGGCTATCAAAGTCAGATGTTCGAATTGGTTTGTATGAAAATTCTACGTAAGATCTTTTTTCATCAAGTTTTCTTCACATTCAAGGTCAGAAAGAAGACTTTTCTAGATAAAACTAATAATCAAGAGTATTTGAAAAAAAAAACCGGGTCAAAAAAGTTATCATTTGTATAAATGGCATGCGAAAAACAAAGAACAGATTATGTTTATCTCGAAAACCGTGGGACTTTTACTGAACTGAAATTCCAGCATATGGTAGGCCATGATCTGACCTATCGACAGTTGCAGGATTATCCATTAATAACAGGACACCCTGTATATATATATATATATATATATATATATATATATATATATATATACACACACCAAATATCCCATGTTAATCTTACACCTGATTTATCTCGGAAAATACTGCTCCGATCAAGTATTGAGTATAATGAAACTTTTAAGGTTCAAAGGGGGACGATCAAATTTTTATTGTCCAAAATTCAACATCGCGTCGTTGAGATAGACGACGTGTTTTTGTTATTAAACATCATATAACGGAAGTCGCGAGTCGCAAGGACCTACTCCTACTTTGGGTTTATTTGGGTTATCAAACAAATTTAAACACTCACACGCAGACGCACTTGCACATTGTCACTTGGAATGTTAAAGATTTTACCTCCTCGTAGTGCATCCTAGATAGCGCTAAAATAATCATAATGGCGTTCGAACTACAAAAATAGGGACTTTATCAAAATAAATTCCTACGAAAGTTGTCAGTTTTGGCCTGACACATTTTTGGGTGAAGAAAGTCATGTTTCCATTTTTTTAAGCACCTTGGCCGTCTTAACGTCGCAATTTTGAATTTTGGACCAAATTTTGCTGTTTCTTTGGGACCTCTCTCTTTGAACACTAAAAGTTTCACTATACTCAATACTTGATCGGAGCAGTATTTTTCGAGATAAATCAGGTGTAAAATAAAAATGAGACACCCGGTATATAGATAGATCGACACGATATCAGTGTGATTTCCAACCGAACTTTGGCAAAGCTCACCATGATGAAAAATCCCCAGACCACGCGATAGTCTTTGCCGCAAAAATCGGTCATTGGTGTATACCGGGTGGGGCAACGACAATTAACAATCGAAAAATTTTCTGACCTATCCGACTCAGGAGAAAACTCTTCCGCCAAAAGTTGCATAGTTCGAAGGGGGTCATCGACTGGTGGCTATAAGGTTCATTGAGTCGGAAGCGCTTCGAAGATTTCAAGTCACCTCTATTTCTTTAAGGAGTAAGGCCACTGTAACGGCCCAAAAAAAAAAGGTTTTTTCACTAATTTTTTGCTCCCGAAATTGAAGATATTTGAAAAAAAACTTTTAATGGTGTTATCGGGCATACATTAAACTTTATTATAAAATTTTTTTACAGTAAAAAAAAAACAAAATGGCGGTTCCACAGCTATCTTCCCGGGACATGTTTTCAAAATGGCACGCAGCATAACTCGAACAATTTTCATTTTTTTTACTTGAAATTTTAACCAGATGTGAACATTTACATTATCTTGAGAATGTCGATCGGAATTTTCAAGAACTTTATTTATTGATTTTTTATTAACAAAAAACTTGCCGTTTTTTTCGTCAAAAATCAATTTTTTTTTTCAAACGCACGCCAAATCCACAAAAATTGATACTTTTTAAAATCCGATCGACATTCTCTAGCTATAGCCCTCTAGATTAATGGTTTTTTTTTGTTCTAGATTCAAAAGTGCACCAGTGGTGCTGCGTGCCGCGGAGCCCTGGAAGCAAAACATGTCCCGGGAAGATAGCTGTGGAACCGCCATTTTGTTTTTTTTTACTGTAAAAAAATTTTATAATAAAGTTTAATGTATGCCCGATAACACCATTAAATTTTTTTTTTCAAATACCTTCAATTTCGGGAGCAAAAAATTAGTGAAAAAACCTTTTTTTTTGGGCCGTTACAGTGGCCTTACTCCTTAAATGACACCACCATTTTTTGCCGAATTTTATCAAGGCATTAAAAATAAGTTCGCATACAAAATTTCGAGGAGATTGATGAAGGTTTAGTATAAAAAATCTAAAAAAAGACATTCTAATGTTTTTAGCTTAGAATCGATTTAAAAAATGGTGCAAACACTTATTCGATAAAAAGTGCTTAAAATGGTAGCCACCACAATACAGTCAATGCAAATCAGATTTTAAGCGTGCACTGAAAATAGTAGTCATCATTTTGGACACCTCTTATAAGAGTAAGTGCTTGCACCGTTGTTTCAATCGATTCTAGGCTAAGAACATTAAAATTTTCTGTTCATCGAATTTTTGATACTCAATTCTGATCGATCATCTTGAGATTTGGTGTGAACTAGTTTTTAGTTCGTTGATTAAATTCTAACGAAAAATGGTAGTGACCGTGAAATCTCCAAAGTGCCTCCACCTCGATGAACCCTATAGCCAACACTCGATGACCCCCTTCGAACTTTGAAACTTTTGTACGTAAAGTTTGTACACAATATTGTGTATAAGTTTACCTAGAATCAAGAATAAAAATTGAAAAATAAAAAAATAGTGAGCGATCGGAAGGATTGTTTTTTTTTTTCAAAAATTTTCGCAGGTTTTTGCTCACTATTTTTGTATTTTTCAATTGTTCTTCTTGATTCTAGGTCAACGTATACACAATATTGTACAAAGTAAAAATATGTTTGATTTGTTTGGTTCAGATCACCTGCCCGGGACTTAGAACTTCCGCAAGCGAAGAATATCATCGCCTGCGTACCGACATACGTGGCTCCTCCCACTCCCACCACCATGTTTTGTCAAACTTCAAAAAATATTTTGATGATCAATAAAGACCGCTTAGTCAACATACCAAACATCAACATTCTATATTTAATACTGTTCGCATTAAAAATTGGTGAAAAATCGAACATTTTTTGGCCCAACAAGGCAGAACCTTCCCTTAAGCAGTGTTGCGCATGGTCGATACTCGGAGCGGTGAGCGCTTGTCCGCTTGTGATAGAGGTGATCACCGCTTGTGACGGAGTGATAGAGAAGGATTCAATTGGGAAGGTTAATACGTTGAAACTGGAAATAAATATACATATATGCATATACAGAGTGTCCTGTTATGAATGGATAATCCTGTAACTGTCAATAAGTCAGAGCATATTCTACTATATGCTGGAATTTCAGTTTAGCGAAAGTCCCACGGTTTTCGAGATAAAAATCATCTGCTTTGGTTTTTCGCATGCCATTTCTACAAATGATAACTTTTTTACCCGGTTTTTTTTAAATACTTAGTTATTTGTTCCATCTATGTCGATTTCGGATGTTTTGGAAACGTTTAAATAACTCCTGAACTAATTGTGATATCGACAAATATCACTATATATTTTTTTTCATTTTGAAGAAACTTTCATTAAAAAATATGAAAAAATTATTAATTGTCAATGTCAACTTTTTTTTGCTTCTAGATTGACTATTTTTTTTTAAGGATGATTGCCTTTTTTTTCAAAAAAATTCTCTAAAATAGAGTGACCCATTCTATGATTTTTAAGACTAGTCTCATCGTGGGCCTATTTTTCCTTGAATTTTTTTTCGAATTAATCAGATTTTTTTAGAAGATTTTTATCATTGTAATGTCTAATAATGCTATTAATAATTTTGCGATTTTCCAATTCGCCTTCGACAGGCCTGAAACGGTTTATTTTTTATTTGTGCTGAATTTAACGGAAACGAAATTATTTTGAATTAAAAAAAAATTTGGGTCACATGCTAGGTGAAATGGCGTGGAATTTCCCATATATATATATATATATATATATATATATATATATATATATATATATATATATCTAGACACACATTTATAAACGAAGCCGATTTAGTTGAAGAATATACGAGATCGAAGCGCGAAGTGCTGAAGGATTACGCCGACGATAAAACACATTTGGCCGTTCGGTAACTGCACACGAGCCCAGTGTATATCTTCGGATAAGTGCCTGGCGCAAGCCCTAACACGATTACAATAACGAGGAATCGATAAGGAACGAGGGTGCGATAGCGCGGCGAGTCGTCCGCCGCTCGAGGAACGATTCGCAAATTGCCTGGGAACGAGATCGTGGATTATGATTAATCGGTCCTACCCTATAGTATAAATTAAAGCTAAACTTTCCTTCACGTGCTTCATTGTTTAAAGCTCACGAGAAGCCCTTTCCAGACCTCTTGTTTGGGTCTCTGCACCTCTCTCGCTCTCTCTCTCACCTTTTTGGCAATAAAATTGATCGCGGAAACAAAACACATACGGGATGATTCAAGATACACCGGATCTGATATTCTTCCCTTTTTATAGTCCACCGTGTGCATTTGCGAGATTTCTCGACATCAATTTAGCCCACACTTGTTAATGCCCTATTCGTAATGTTCGTAGATTACGGCGTACTTTTGGAAAGGAGGTTCGAACCTTTTTTTAGGGACCCGGAATATTCCGAGGTGATCACAATTTTATTTGCACGAATTTACCTCGGGCCTTAAGGAATTCGTTAAGCACCTTATGCATTTGGGTACCTCGTCAAATCTAGGTCATGTGTACACGAAGGATATTATGTAAAAAAGGTTTTTTTATATATTAAATAAAATGAATAGTGTTTCCCATTTAAAATCTCAATGTTGTATAACTAATAAAATCGTATTTTAGACATTATGTACTATTAAAATTAAAACTATATTTTTCATTGTAATTATTAAATTTAATTTTTATTAAAATTATGTTTTTCATTGCAATTATTTTTTTTCCTAGTTCTAACGTATACCCTCGCGGGTTTGTACGTATTACCCTTCCCGATTGAACCCTTCCCTAACGGGACAAAAAATCTCGATTGAACCCTTTGCTAAATAGATTCCCTAAAAAACATAAAAATTCCCGATTGAACCCTTCCCTAAAGAGATTCCTTAAGAGACAAAAATTCCCTATTGAACCCTTCCCTAAAGGGACATAAAAAATTGAGTCGGATAATCATCAAAGCTAATCAGACTTTCACTGAAGGGCTTCCTTGTAAATGATGAAGGCTATTGAGTGCCACTGTCCCTTTAATACCAAAATCCCATTTCCTCTCGTTCCAGTTTTCACTTCAACTTTGCTCAGAGAGAACACAATAAAAAAATGACCTATATCCTTTTAGCCTCGTACTCTAACCCTATCAACTTAATGCGGGGCATCAAGTTGCGGGTGCAAAAATCGATTTCCTTCGGATTTTTCAAAAAGTAAATATATTCAAGAATATGTGAAAAAAATTCAATTGAAAATATAGAAACATGACCAAGTTACAGACGATTTAGTGAAGACAGGTAGCGCAACGGTTTACGTATGCTAAAACTTCCCACACCCTTTTTCTCGACCTGACCGGAATCATAACTTTAGCTACAATTGTCCGATTTTCAATTTTAACAAATCAAAATTTTCGTAATTTCCGTAGATATCGTTATAGATAGCCGTTTTTTAAATTTTGTATTTTTAACCTCCCGAGTATAAGTAAAAATTTCGCCAAGACAGCACTTTTTTTAACGCCTGCTATTTTGTGAAAATGTTTTTTTTTTTAATTTAAAACGGCTACGTATATGGAGAACTACATTTATGTACCTCGTAAAACTTTTTATTTTTATTTTTCAGATCAACCATTGTCAAGTTATCGATTCAGCCGTTGGACCACATTGTTTTATACAGAGGCTCAATACCTCAATAACGTTAATTTACATTTTTGTTTAATAAAAACGTACACAAAATAAGTTCAATGTATGCTTCACAACATACCTTTTATTCCAAATCCCTAATGAATACTCTAGTGAACAAAAAAAAAAATCGGAAAAAACTACCTTTTTTCGACCAGTCACAGTGGTTCCTCCCTTAATTTCAGCCTGAAAAGAAACGAATGTAAAGAAAGACCCTACAATTTGATAATATTAGTAAGATTGCATTTTCCGCCGAGCTTGAAGTAATTTGAAAAAGGCCAGTTCTGAAAAGCTCTCGGGCAAAGTGTGCACCGCGACGTCACGTTCCTTGACCGCGACTTTTCCCGCAGGTCACGTGGTCGGTGTAATTGCTGACTTACGAAGAGGCGGTAACTTGCGGGAGTATACACTGTAGGGAGAGTACGGTATACGAAATCTCTGAGGTAGAATGAAAGCAACGAACGGTGGAGAACGTTATTTCTATGGCTTCGTGTGTTTCCAAGGTAGGACACGAGGCGACGCTTCTCGTTCGCTCTTTCTTAAATGGAAGTACCCGCGTAAGTAAGTACGAGGAAAAAGGGGGTAGAGAGAGAGAGAGAGAGAGAGAGAGAGAGAGAGAGAGAGAGAGAGAGAGAGAGAGAGAGAGAGAGAGAGAGAGAGAGAGAGAGAGAGAGAGAGCTGTCGGTGTATTTAAGGGAAAATTGCCTATAGGAACGTTTCAGCCAGACGACTGCTTGGGGTTTGCAATCCCCGCGCATAACCGATACGAATGGAACGTTCCTGGCAGCCTTGGCTCCATCTTATCGAATCGTACGCGGCTTTTTTTCCCCTCGCTATCTAACTCTCAACTTTTTTAGCTGCCGTTATTGTACGTTTTTTTAGATGCTCTGCTACCTTTTTCTCCAGGATTTTATTGACTCTTCGTTGCGCTCGTGAAAGTAATAAATAGTCGTCGTTCCTTAGCTGGCCACAAAAATAATGGATAGTGTAAAAAAAATATAGAGGATTTGTAAGGAGATCTGGGTAAGCTTGAAATAAAACAAAATACGATTTTTTAACTGCGTAGTTTTATAGCCTGGGGTGTTGACTTTAATTTGGAAGAAAGTTTTTCCAAAAATTCAAAACATTAACCGAGTTATGACGATTTTTGTGAAGGGTGAAGGGGAACTGCGATTATTGTTTACTCGCGATTTTTATTGCCTTTTCGTTGTGCTCGTAATGATAATAAATATCAATCGTTCGTTAGCTGGCTACAAAAATAATGAACGATAGTATTCAAAAAATAGAGGCCTAAGAGGTTTGCTTAAGGTTGAAATTAAAAAAAAAAAAATACGATTTTCAACTGCGTAGTTTTATAGCCTAGGGTGTTAATCTTATGTGCAAAAACTCCGATATTTGACCGAGTTATGACGATTTTTGTGAATGGTCGGATCGCCCGCTGCGATTTTCCCTTTTTTGGCGTTCTTCTTGAAACTTTTATGAAACGGTGTAAGTCGTATCTCAAAATCCATTCGTCCGATTCACTTCAAAATTTGAGAGAGCATAGTGTACAACATTTCCTATCGTATGACCGGGTGAATTTTTAATATATTCATTCATTCATTAACAACGAATAATTAAAGATGTTTTCGTGTCGAAAATAAATAAAAAATTCTATCGCTTGCCATTTTCGCAACATTAAACATTTCGAAACGGTATACAGTCATACGAGAGTTTCATTATTAAACTAAAAGTAAATTTTGTATTTTTTATTTCCGACCCCACGAGTTGCCAGCACCGCGCACACCGATTGGCCATGCCACAACAGACGCACTTTGTTTAAATAATAACTTCATAATTTAGTAATGTTTTTTAATTTAGAAAAAGTTCTACCTTGGCAAGACTATGTATTAATTGTGTGTAAAATACCAACCTCGTCATCCCAATACTCTCATCAGGAAAAAATCTTGAAAATCAACCTGTTTGTGGGCCCCAAGCTAACACAGACCCTCCAAGGATGACAAAAATAATTATTTGATTAATTGTGCTCTACGGAACGAAAATTTCAATGCTGCTAATTATTATAAAAAGTATATGCATTAGAGCTAAATTTGTTGATTCCAGTGTACTTTAAAGGTCTTGGAGGTGGCGGTAGGAGGGTGGCAAAATCAATATGAGGTTGTGAATAGCATGCGCATTGCAACGCCGGTCTTTCCCTACACATACTCCCGCTTACGGAGATTTCATTTGCGCGGTACAAACTATTTTTTCGACGAGACCCACTTTGTGAAATAACAATTATTCATCGATGTGCACGAGGGTGGCACGAATTTGAGCTCTATTTTTTTTCCTTTTTCTCACTATTCAATTATTTGAAAAATGATAATCTGCGAATAAGTTGCGAAATCTGCGAGCTGTCGAAAAATATTTAAAGGTCGCTCAAGCCGTCCAAAAAATTCAATTTTCATTTTTAAAAAATGATTTTTTTTTGTTCACTTCTCACACATGAATTTTACGTTTTATTATTTTAAAATTAGGCTTGCGAAAGCTCTAGCTGGTCAATGAATATTTAGTGGTCGCTCAAGAGCTTCGAAATTTTCAATTTTCGCCTTTTTTTACTTATCTCACTCATAAATGTGACACTTTGTAAAATTTTCGAAACAATTCATCGTTTTTCTTTTTAAACAGATTTTTAAAATTTACCTTATACCAC
This sequence comes from Ophion obscuratus, assembly GCA_964007375.1. Lineage (NCBI taxonomy): Eukaryota > Metazoa > Arthropoda > Insecta > Hymenoptera > Ichneumonidae > Ophion > Ophion obscuratus. Next base: position 53,709,976 of record OZ023316.1, on the reverse strand, counting down.
TAACTTAAGAATTATAATCTTTGTTCTCATAAAATAATTCTTTAAAGCTCTCCTTCGTGAAAATTATAGGTCCCCCGTTTTATCGGGTTAGAAGTGTGAGATAAATTAAAAAAATCCGTTTCTAAAGAAAAAAAGGATTAATTGTTTCGAAAAATGTCCAATAAGTGTTAAATTTATGAGCGAGAAGAGAAAAATATATTCGCGACGATTGGAAATTTCGAAGCTCTTGAGCGACCACTAAATATTTATTGGCCGGCTAGAGCTTTCGCGAGCTTAATTTAATAATTATAAAGCTTAAAATTCACAAGTGAGAAGTGAACGAAAAAAATCGATTTTTTAATGAAAACTTATATTTTTGGGAGGCTCGAGCGACCTCTAAATATTTTTTGACCATTCGCAGCATTCGCATATAAAAATAAAAATAAAATACGTAAAATCCTCACATACTTAAATTACGTCCTGATCAACGAGATCTTGAAACTACTATTTTTTTTTAACCTCACAATCCCTCATATGCGTCCACATTCCCGAGTTGACATTTGTTATTAAACTTTACAAGCATAGCAAGAATATTCAAAATATGACAAAATGAAGACCGCCATTGGGGGATGCGCTGGCCTGGGCCAATATTCGGGTGGGTGACGCTTATCGGCGCCAGTTGTCTACAGTTTCCCCATGCCCTCCTGAAAATACGATACGGCGATGATAATAAAAAAAAATAGAGTGAAATCAATTGACCCAAAAATATTTCCCAATTTGAACGATCGTACGAGTTTCGTCACACGAACGGGACGAGAAGAATTTCAACCCGAGTGGAACGGCGATCGAATTTAAATCAAGCGCCTATATAAATCTCCAAATTGGCCGAAATTTCCGTTTCGTTCAACGAAGACGAGACGTCTTGTTGCACTCCAACTTAGTGCTATGGAATGTCGCGTTCTCCGCACCGCGTACTTTTTTTCCGCCAAGGCAACGCCCGACACGGTCAGAGCTTATCGCCCGGTACTAAACTACATAAAGCACCGGAGCCTCGTGCTTTTCCCCGGAATGAAAAACTTCCATCAGCACTGGGAGTTGCGGAAAAGCGAAGTGCGACCTTACGTTCGAGTGGAGCGGCGTTTTACCGCGAACCGTAAAAATCTACGTACAAAATAGAGCATCGCCGCTACGCGCGAAGCCGTTATAAAAAGCTTCGAAGCTTTTCTGAGGTGAGAAAGACGCCGGAATCCGTAAAAGCTCGCACTCTTGGAGTGAAATGAATTCAAAATAGTGAGCCGGATCTTTTGTTCTACTTTCTTTACATTTTTCGCACCTTTCAATATTTGCATTTTTGCACTTAGCAGCTTTTAAGGGGTTAGGCCACAGTAACGGGTATAAAATCATGTGCGAATTTAACAATTTTTGTTCGTATGAAAAAATGATTCACTCATAAAATTAATTACCCATTTATTTAGTATGAATATGCAACTGTTAGAATTTTTTATGTACTGAGACGTACAGGTCCGTCTCAGGCGTCATACCCCCACCACAAATTCAAACAAACTGACCCATTATGAGAGTAGGGGAGGGGGAATAATAAATCATAACAAGTCAAGGGGACAGGTACGACCTTTGAGCACACAAGTGAACACAAAAACTGAAGGTCACAAAACAATAAGCGGAAGGAAAGACGAGTGAGAGAAGAAAAAACAGTAAATAAACAAAAATAGTAGAGAAAGGTAACGACAGGTAAAAGTAAGGGAAGGGGAAAAGTCATTGGAAAGAAAACAGAAAAAGTAACAAAAAACAAAGGAAGCATAAATTTATTTAAATAGAAAAAAAAGTTAACAATAAAGGGGGTAATGGGTAATTGGCAAGGGAAGGGGAACAATAAACAATAAAATATGGGTATGAAAGAGGAGGAAATTTGGAGGAACGTCACTTATACTTCTTCTTTGTGGATCAAACAGTACCGCTCAGCAGAGCACCGCCTTCTAGGAGGGGAAAAGCTGAATGAGAGGAGCCTTGAAAAACAAGAAAAGAAAGAAGTCGCCAGCATAGAGTTAGACTTTTTAAGTGGATCAAACAGTACCGCTCAGCAGAGTACCACCTTCTAGGAGGAGAAAAGCTGAAAGAGAGGAGCCTTACGAAACTTAAAAAATTAGGACATCGTTTTTTTTTTTTTCTATAAATACGGAAACAAAAACCGGGATAAAAATAAGAAAAGAGAGCACTAAAAAACATTAAGAATAAACGAAGGAGGAATAAATTACGAAAGGAGAGATAGAAAATTAGTATTAGGAGAATAGGAAGAGAGAGGAGGTAGGAAACTTGCGAACGACACACACACACACACACAACTATAACACACAATCATAGCGACAGGGATATCAAAGGACGTGTATCAGGAGACCCTGAAGGTCAAGAACGGATATCAAATTCGAGCATTGACCATTGCAAGGTGCGTGGCGACCTCTGGCGTCGCGATCCATAGTTAGAAGAATCGATTGTCAACGAGCGATAATCGATTACGCTCACGCAGAGTAATTAGGAGAAAGCGCGCTGTAGTGCGACAATCGAGGGTGCGCTCGGCATCGTGCGCCACCATCAGCGGTAGCGTAAAAGGGGGAAGCGTATACTTAGCACACGAAACACACACAGCGACACAAAAAGCACATCCCACTTGTACACAGCGAGCTTTTTAGATTATATGGAGTCACAAAATTGAATAAATAACATTTTATTATATTGGGAGTACAACTTTGCAGTGACCGTTTTTTTCAAAAGTTTAAGGCTTTATTATAAAAAAGTGGCTACATATTTTTTAATCAAAGTACTGCCCGTCGCTAGCTACGACCTCGGCCCATCTTTCAGGTAGCATTCGAATCCCGCGTCGATAAAAGTCTTGGTCCTTGGAGGCAATCCAGGAATCGACCCAATTTTTGACTTCTTCATAAATACCGAAGTGCTGGTCATCCAAATCGTGTGCCATTGACCGGAACAAGTGATAGTCGGAAGGGGCAATGTCTGGAGAGTACGGCGGGTGGGATAAAACCTCCCATTTCAGCGTTTCCAAGTACTTTTTCACGACATTTGCAACATGGGGTCAGGCATTGTCATGCTGCAGTATCACCTTGTCATGTCTTTCGTTGAATTGTGGCTGTTTCTCTTTGAGTGCCTTACTCAAGCGCATCAACTGACGTCGGTAGAGTTCCCCTGTGATGGTTTCGGATGGTTTGAGCAGCTCATAGTACACAACGCCCAGCTGGTCCCACCAGATACACAGCATCACTTTGGATCCGTGAATATTCGGTTTGGGCGTCGATGACGGAATATGACCAGGCAGTCCCCATGATTTTCGGCGTTTAGGATTATCGTAGTAAACCCACTTTTCATCTCTAGTCACAATCCGGTGCAAAAATCCCTTCCTTTGTTGTCTTTGGAGCAGTTCCCGCAAATGCTGAGAATTCGGCTCGTAGGTTGCCATGTTTGAGTGCCAATAACTTTATAATGCATACACGTATCCGTTAGCTTTTTTAAATTGTTTACATTTGCAGAGCCTCTAGTTTAAAATGCCACTTTTTTTATTGAGCTAGGGCCACTACTTCGGCCGCAGTGGCTCTCTAAGTAAAACGGTCACTGCAAAGTTGTACTCAATAAAATACCCCAAAACAAAAGAATCTCCATTAATTTTCTCACTGATCGAGTCCCGAACAAATAAATTTTATTGTAACAAATTCCGACCCGTTACAGTATACAATGGCCGACTACTAATATTTTCTTTTATCTTTTTGTAGGCGCTCCGCAGCGTGACATTTAGCATCCACAATTTTTTACCTAGAACAAAAAACAAAAATTCTCGTCAATCTAGATTAGAATACCTAGAGAAGTACGTACGGAATTTAGAAAATATTGTTTCATTCAAAAGTTGTAGGTATTTGAATTGATTTGTAGGTATTTGAATGAATTTTTAGTGAAAAATTTCGCATAACACTGCTCACAAAATGAAAAGTTATCGATTAATCAGAAATTCCGTACGTTCTTCTCTGCGAAATGCAATTAGGAACATAACTTTTAAATTTGAAGTAAACCGAGTGAAAATTGTTATAGTTATTTGTGACGCTAATTGGAAAAAAAATGGTACTCTATAGCCGTGCCGAAGGTTTAGGGTTTACGTTATACGCTGAAAGTCGGTGAAAAAAAAATATTTTTGCTATAAATCGAATAGTAACTTATTGTTATGATGATAAAGCACCGTTTTGACACGAAAAAAAATCGATTTTTTGAATATTCTGCTGTTGCCTTACCCCTTAAGGCGGGATACACATTTAGACGGGAAAAAATTAAGCAATATCGACGGATTTTTTAAACAAAGAAATAATTATTCTACATTTATCAAACTGTAGGTATACTTTGATAGTATATTTAAGTATAAAAAACAATTTTTGAAAATGCATTTATCATCAAAGTGGCGGAGCTGTGGCAGAGTGTTACAGCAGGTTTGCCGCGGGAGTTGCGAATCGGCATGCAGTTTAACTTCCCGTGAACTTCAATTTACAAAAAAAAGCAAATTTTTTTCGCAAGTGCGAATCGGCACTCGCTCTGTTAGGGCTCTATTAGTACATATGACTAATTAACTTTTTTTTTAAACCTGATGTTTAATTAGCGAATATTTTTTTGTGTCTTCGTTCTTAGGTAGTATTAAACTGAAACCATATGGGGTGATGATAGCTAAAAAAAGCTTTGTATACCCCTGCTGTAAGCTAATAGTGAAAATGTACAGGGTGTCCCAGAATTGAATTCGTTCCCTGTAATGGGGGGTTGGGGGAGAAATTCTGAGTCGATTAATATAAGCATATGTGGCTCTCAGATCAACCCTTGAATTATTATC